>CM035814.1:26459559-26582059 GCA_020458035.1 Magallana ariakensis | reverse complement strand
TCAAGCGACCGAAAGTTAATGCTTTAGTTTTAGATGAAGCTGCCCTTATTAATATGCTTAAACCAAGTGGAAGTAAAACGTTTGAAGATTACTTCAGAAATATTATCAAACCATACATTCGTTAGAACCAGTTGCACTCTGTCAGGATAATTAATATCTTCTAGAGTGAATATAATATAACAGAGAGCTTAAAATCATCGGAAAGATCTAGAAGAAGAAAGGGGATAAGTCTGAGGGTTTTATCAGACTCTATCGTTACGGGAAATTGGGAAAATTTCTTAAGAGTAGATGAGAACAAGAAGGAATAGTTTGTTTACCTATCTAAACAACTGGTATCAGACAAACGTTGGGGTGGTGAGAAACACCTCGTCACTACGATAGGCAGCTCTATCATGTACTTTAAGACAAGGGACGCCAGTCAAATAGAACATTGAACACAGGAAGAGGCAGGCAGATACACGAATGATGCTTCATGTTAAGGATGCAGTTGCAGATGTGATTATAGCCATATCTTGTTTTAAGAACATTGAACAGATAAAAGAAATGTGGATTGCCTTCAGGGTTGGAAAAATGTTAAGGTACCTGTCAGTCCAAAATATTGCCAATGCTCTTGGACCCCAGAAGTCACGTGGCCTTTTATTTTTACATGCATTCAGGTATCATCATTTGCAAACAAGTGTAAGAAAAGATCATTGGATACAAGAACAAGCTTAAGACTAGTAACGGAAACCTTTGACAACTTCACCGATTAGAGAATGTCACAAACAGCCGTTGCGAATAACATGGAAGAAATACAAGTTTTGTTGTGCTCATGTACGATAAGGCAAGTGAGTGTGTAACAGTAAATAGCGCAAGAATGGACCTATTTGCTAGGAAAGGAAGAGCAATTGATAATATTCCTCCTACAGAAGCAGCACTGTTCAACACACAAAGTGAGTCTGTTACATGACTAGCCAGGTCTGGGACAGATGTATTGAACCTACCTATCTAACAGTAGAACTAGGAACATGGGTCTGGAAAAGGAATAAAACAAATATATGGATTCCATTTTGGACAGCAGTACTTGAAGCGTCAGCATCATGCATACAGTGAGCTAATTAAATGTGGATGGAAGCCTCAGATTGGATGTAGAGGGAGATGCCAATGTGTTAAAGCTAATTTGACCTTCACTGCTCTTTACATAAATGTATGAATGTGACAGAGACTAAATCTTGAACATTCTAAACATTTAAACTTTATTAAAATATCTTAAGCAGTTGTATTTCTTTTATTTCAAAATTACCTGGTATATTTTTCAGAATTTAATAAAATATTTTTGGTTACCATTACGAGCAAAATTATGGCAACAAAATCATAAAAAGCATAATTTTAAATGAACGTTATTAAACCTGCTATAACATGAAATGGTAAACCTTCTTAAGTGATAAAACATCATTAGTTATTTTTTTTAAAATATTGCTCTTTGTCAAAACAAACTTTTATATGAAGAAAACTTGAAAATTTTATCAGTTTTCTGCCATCTTGAAAATAGCAGCCATATTGGATTTTTGAAAGTGGGTCCATAGCCGAAATTGAAGCTTATCCATTACAGAACTAGTGTAGAAAGTTTCATGCTTTCTTCATCAAGTGAGCAATTTTGCTAAAATTTTGCACCAATCAGCTGGACTATATAACGTCTTGAAGAAGTAGAATAAATATCTTAAACATTAAAACATACATGTCTTCAAGTACTATGAAAAATATTCTTAACATTAAAACCTACACGTCTTGAAGTAGTAGAATATTAAATAATTTTTTTTTTTTAAGAATTGCATGTCTAAGTGCAAAATACTGTTATATAATTATCTGGCTCATAGATCAATGTGAATAACTCATTTCAGTGTAAGGTATATCTTCACTTTAAACTCTATTTTATAGCGTTTCTGTATCATTGTAACTATATACTAGTATGCAGTGACACTGACAATGTTATAAAGTTAATCAAAAATGAATTATTCACGTTGCTCAGAGAGCCAGACGGATATTAATATGACAGTTATTTCACTCAAACATGGACATGCTAAAAAAAGTAAAGGATTAACTTTTGCGCTTTTGTCATGACCAAATCAACAAAGATGCGATGCTTTCTTTCATTTTCTAAATAATCCATAAAAGTTTACTAAATAAGAAAACCACAGAATAAAGAATACCAAAAACATAAATGTACTTTGAATAATCAATGACATTGTAACGTGAAGGTATTGTATAAAAATGTTATTTAGAACTAATAGAGAAATTCTACTTTGGCTTATACCTCGATCCCCCTCTTACGACCAATCTAATTACAATTAGACTTTTTACATCTTTCTTTGTTTTATATGATTATCGCTCGTGATTTTGATTGGGTTTCTTTTAAGAAGTGAAATAGTTATAAAAACTGTTCTAATGCAAAAATAACTTATTCAATAAACAAATATATCAATTATGCATGTATCATTGTTTACAAAATCACGTACATTACATAATTACACATACAGGCACGTAACACGTAGCATCGTTTTTGAAAGTAGGGGGAGGTGGGGGGAGTAGACGCATACTAAAAACCTTGACAAGCAAAATAGAAGATTAATACGCAAATCATGAAAATCCTCATACCTCATACCCGGGGAGGGGGGGTATGCATTTTACCTATAACATTTTCATTGTCTGTTTTTACCTGCCCGGAAAAATTTGGAGCCAACTCCTTGTTAATTCGGTTTTTTATATGTAAATTAAAAAAAAAAATGTTTGCTCCATAAAAAGTGGAAGGGGCTGCACCAACCCCTGCCCTGCTTCTCTCCCCCCCCCCCCGCTACGTGCCTGCAATTGCAATAATTGTGTTTACACACAAACAAGCGTGGCCTGAGCAGTTAAAGGTATATGTGGCGTATTTGGAGTAAAATTTTGACATGAGTTTGAGTAAAAATATACATCATACTTATTATAATTAGACGTTTCACAAACTCTAAGCCATAAAACAGGTTCTGTCTTTAGTTATTTGTCTCTAAACTTTGCTACACGTCTGATGAATATTAATGTGATCCGCCATTAATAACGCCACTGTGCTGCATCACAGGTGCTTGGGGACGGGACCCCCCACCCCCCCCCCCCCACAATATTCATTCCCACATTCCCGAGTTATTTTTTTTCATCATTTATTTTTTAAATTATATGTTGATGTATGCTACACTAAAAATATTCACAATTAACGCGAAATAAGCTATGTATAAAAAATGTATATACTACTGGTATAAAAAGAGAAGAAGGTTGGCAACTTCAGCAGACGCCATCTTGTAAAATTCGACACCTCGCTAGGAAATCCCAACATTATTAAACTGAAAAGAACTGACCGGCTGGAAGTGATGGTCGCTGTATTTCCACAAGTTATTAATAAATGAGGTGCAATGCTATTTTGCGACTTTTCAATAAATCCAGTCCTGTTATTTTCACATTTTACATCGAACTCGCGTTTCAATTCTCAGTGAACGGAAGTCGTCATATCTGCATTATTTTAGTTGCAAGCAACTATTTTTAGTAAAATTTTACTGTTTTTAACAATCGTGATCCTCTGATCTTTTCATGTATCTAACGCCACTCGGATGTCTTCTTCTGGTTTTACCTTTTGCTAAAAATAGCTGCCTGTGACTAAACTAATGCAGAATGAACGACTTCCGTTCACTGAGAATTGAAACGAGAGTTCGATGGTGTAAAATGTAAAAAAAACACGACTGGATTAATTGAAAAGTCACAAAATAACATTGCACCTCTTTTATTAATAACTTGTGGAAATATAGCGACCATCACTTCCAGCTGATCTTTTCATTTCATTTCATTTAAATAATGTTGGGATTTTCTAGCGAGGTGTCGAATTTTACAAGATGGCGTCTGCTGAAGTTGCCAACCTTCTTCTCTTTTTAAACCAGTGGTATATACATTTTTTATACATAGCTTATTTCGCGTTAATTGTGAATTTGTTTAGTGTTGCATACATTAACATATAATTTAAAAAATAAATGATGAAAAAAATAACTCGGGAATGTGGGGGTGAATATATTGGGGGGGGGGGGGTCCCGTCCCCAAGCACCTGTGTGCTGCATGAGTGCGGTAAAACCCAGCATTGAAAATACGATGGAAGAACAGTTTGTTTGCAAATTAGAGTCACGCTTTTCATGTCTTAAATTAGATAATTATTATATCAGATGATACTCGAAGCATTATAATTCCGATATTCATTAATGTAGAACGATATAAATTGTTGATTATGTGTAATAAAGATGAAACACGATTTTAGCATCATCGGCCTGGTAAACGGAGTAAATACTCCTTTCTCTGAGGAATGCAAGTACTGAGAGTGTTTACTAGTATTTATTCTTTATTCAAAAATTCCTCTTAACGAAAATCCACTTGTGGTTTATAAGTTATGAAGTAAAGACACGGAACACATCGAACACTAGATAGAATGTTCTATCGTTAAAATGACAGATGTCCTACGGACCCGGTTTAACGATAGAATTCGTCCCATATACTCGCTTCGTAGCAAATAAAAAAAATTATATCGCGCTATATCTCGCCTAAATTTTCATATGATTGGTCTTAAATACCTACAATGTTGCTCTTTTATAATCCCATTTTACCTCATAAACTATTTTTGTAACAAAATCGCTGCCACTTGTAACATCACGTTTGAAAATTCGCTGTTTACGGTCGCCATGTTTACGATAACATCGGAGACATTCCGAGTACGATTTCCGACAAAATGGCAGGCAATTCAAACGTGTATATTAACAAAATGCCTTAGTACGACTAATTAAATGGATATTTTGTGAACTTAACTACATATGCATGTTCAAAAAGGTTTGTAATGTATAAAAATGTGTTTTTCCCCTGCAGATTATTTTTAACAGACTTAAAATCGACGCGAAGCAGAGCAGCTTCGCAGCTGCTAAATTGCAAGCATATGGGACGAATTCTTACTGTGACCTGAGCGTAGCCTGGTCACGGTAAGCATTATTCTTTCTAATGGAACACGAACCTGACTAAAAACCCCTACAACTTCATGATGGAAACTTTAAGTTTATTTCTATTTCATCAATCTTCATCGTCTCCGATGATGATCTTCCCTTTGTTCATATCCTTGTCAGACTGTCCCTTTTTTCTTTACTTGCCAAATCTGTCAAGCTTAACGGTCTACCACTCTTTCTCCTCGTCGCCATTGTTGTTGATAGACCGAAAATGTATATGTCACGTGACCCATTTAAGGTGGAAGGCTACATCGTCACAACATGTCTGACATCCGTTCGAAACGCCATTTTGTTCCGGATTGATAACATTATGTAGTGGTACAAAATAACTATACACCGTTAAATTGAACTCTTCTTACAAGGGAGATGAAATAGGAATGAAATCACCAAAACGTTTAGAAAATATGTCAATTTTCTTCCTGTTTAAAGCTTTCAACTAACATTGATTATCAGCTGTTTTGTACGGAAAACGTGGAATTAAATAATATACTGTTTCCCCGCTATTGACAATACAGTTTTGTCATGTCATCTGCAACAGACGATAATACATTTGTGACGGATTATCGATATAGGTAAGCAGATATAATATTTTCACTTAAACTATAAATGTATGATGAATATAAAACGAAAGTACCGTAGTACGATCTATTGAATTGATCCGAATTTTCCAAATGTAAAACATTTGAAGTAAAAGACTTGCATTGAAACTTTGACACTAAACTAATGTATTTTAATTTTAATAGATATAGCTAGGTACACGTAGCAATAGCAGTGGAAGCCCGTATTTGCAAGCCAAATGAGGGAACGACAGAATTCTGAAAAGGAGCATGTTTTTCATTTCAACACACACATGTTTATCACTATGGACATCTAATGTATGTAATAATATGCGTATGGTTGTTGTTTATAATTCCTATTGTATATAAAAAATGTTAAAGGCAATTTAACTACAAATATTTTGTTTTAAATAGTTAAATATATAATTATATATTGCGTTCTTTACAAATAAAATTTTTCATCTTCAAATATTATTTATCATAAGCACTACTAATCTTATACCTACATATTTAGCATAGACTTGATCCTTTTTTAATTTTTCTTCGTGATTTTTATTAATTATAAAATTGGTCCCAAGATATTTGAGACCATGTAAAATAAAGAAAGACAACTCTTAAACAGGATCTTTTATACCAAGATTTTTGCAATAATTCAGTATTTTCTTTAATTTTTCAATTTTATTCATTTCTTTTTTTCATCCTATTAATCAACAAATATTGTTTATATTTTCAGATTTTGGTAGGATTTTGTCCAGCAGTTTGCCTGAAAAGATTTTTTTATATTTTAGTTTCATATTTATGTGGATTCCAATAAAAATCATACAAACTTTTTTCATGATTATTTTGTCTTTTATTTCTAAATCTAATGACATTTCACTTTCATAAGAATTTTAAAACAGAAATGTTTAAAAATTTGATAAATTAGGGGTTATCTGAAACCAGACTGATATTTTAAAAATTCTCTAGAAAATAGAATATTGTATTTTGAGGTCTTTTATTAATGAATACTGTGCCTAGTAATGGTAAGCTCTAATATATCTTGTTCGCAGCTAAACCAATGTTTCCGGTTTCTACCAAAAAATACAACAAAAAAATTCATATAAAATAATCAGAAGCCGATATAGGTCTCAATTTTGTATAATCATTTCTCAAAAATGATTCTTCATCGACCCATCAAAAAATGCATTGGTGTTTAAAATTTTAACTTTTCGGGATTCGAACACAGTCAAAAAAATAAGACATGGTTATAGTCTATTCTAATTGCGTTACCACTCGACTAATCTAGACATGAATTAAGGAGGGAAAATTTAATACATCGTTTTTAGATTTCAAAGGTTTTATAGATTTTTTTTCCAAAAGTCAGATTTATTAAAAATATGCCTCTTTGAAACAAAAATCGGAAATGGCAGTTTTCAAGAAATTGTCTTACTCTTAACGTTAAGATTAAATTAATTTTGTTTCAAGGAGGCAGTTTTTCACAATGATGATTCCCCTTTTATATAGCGTGAATTCTGCCACATTTGTCTGTGTAACCATTTTCAAATTTATTTCATGGTCTGAAATAAGTTAGTACAAACTTTCCAAATGAAATTCTACACTGCTTTACGTACAATGTTGCATGAAAAAAAGATATAAATCGAATTCTGTAACTTTGATTTTTCTATTTTATCTGCAACTCCTTTAGGGAAAATTAGCATAGGAACTGCAACACCTTCTTTTATTTTTGGTAATACTGTTAACACATGCATTCGTAACAACATATCTTGACACATTAATGTCAACGTCGAATAACGTCAATTTCAGCACACTCGAAAGTCACTGTTATTTGAAATTGAATTCACAAAATTAATAACGCGTGTGACCACCATTTGCGTTCACGCATGCTTGACAGCGACGCCTCATTGATGCCAATAAAGTGTTCAGAAATGCTTGAGGGATGTTGTTCCAGATGTTGGTTAAAGCCTGGCCTAAATCAGCCAATGTCACTGGCTGATTTGGTAAACGGCGTAAACGTCTTTCCATTTCATCCCAGACGTGCTCGATCGGCGACAAATCGGGGGAAACAGCTGGCCAAGGCAAGACATCGACATTCTGTTGAACAAACAAGTCCCTGACTACACGTGCAACGTGTGGCCTTGCGTTGTCTTGCTGAAGAGTGATGTGATTTTGATGTCTCTGTATGAAGGGTATCACATGACGCTGAATAATTTCATCTCGATAGCGTACGCCGGTGAGATTTGTAGAGGGGTCCTTCCACGTGCTGATATTCCACCCCACACCATAACGCTACCTCCACCAAATTGTCGACGTTGCACAACACAAGCGTCCTGGTAACGCTCCCCAACGCGACGATACACCCTACAACGGCCGTCACTGCTATCCAAATGAAATCTGGATTCATCAGTGAACAGAATATTGGCCCAGTCCTGTATTCTGAATCGCAGATGTCGTGTGCACCACGCTAGTCTGGCGATACGATGACGTTGAAGCAGTACTGGGAGCACCGCTGGACGTCTTGGTCTGATGTTTTGCTCGCGCATACGATTATAATTACGCACAGTTCTTGGACTAATTGGTCGAAGCTCTGGAATGCTACGGGCAGTCAGACTTGCTGTCTGGAAACGATTTCTCAGATGCACAAGTCTAATGTGGTTGTCCTGTTGACGTGACGTCACACGAGGTCGCCCAGAGCGCGGTCGATCCTGGGTGTTGCCAGATTGTTGAAAACGTCTCCATAATGACTGGATAGTGTTCCGATGAACTCCAAAGTGTCTTGCTACAGTATTTTGTGCCATTCCAGCTTGCAGCATCCCAACAGCACGATTACGTTGGTTTTTGTTGAGTCGTGGCATGACATAGGGGTAAATTTTGTTGAAGCTAAAGTGAATTCCTTAACAAAAAAAGTTTAAACAAATCCTTTACAGTTCTTATTCCAAACAGTATTGGCCCGTAAAACTCGTGCGTACAAATTCTTCAATAAACAACAGGTGCTCACTAACCATGAAAAAGTCCGT
Source organism: Magallana ariakensis (assembly GCA_020458035.1). Taxonomy (NCBI): domain Eukaryota; kingdom Metazoa; phylum Mollusca; class Bivalvia; order Ostreida; family Ostreidae; genus Magallana; species Magallana ariakensis. The sequence goes on along the minus strand of CM035814.1, from coordinate 26,573,449 downwards.
GCACCCGGACGGTTACCATCCGATATTGTGAAAAACAATACCATTATCGATTGTTTAAATTTTATAAATACAAACAATAGATATAGAAAAATTATACTAAATTTTATAATGCACTGTTTCTTTTTTCCGCTAGTGTAATTGGAGAATAATGAGATTGATATAATGCTAAACCAGGTACAGTTTCAGTCATATTTTGCCCTGTTTTAGAGTGATTTTTAAAAATATCACAGGAAATTGAAATGTAACGTTTATTTACACAAGAATACATATAAATTAAAAATCTATAAATAGTTACCCGATTAGACGCTCACAATGTTAATTGTGACGTCACAAAAAGTGCATTTTCCTGTAATTTTCATAAAAATGAGCAGAAGACACCAGTTTCTTAGTAGTTTTTTAAATAGAAAAATATGTCCGCTGCTGTCGCCCACGATGAAACTCACAAAATAACTTTATCATGTGATATCACATAAAATATATTAATTTCGTTGTGGGCGACGGCTGCGGACACATTTTCTTCTTCAAAAAAACTGTGAGAAAATGTGCCATTTTTCATAATTTTTGACCAAATCTTAGAAATGTGCCAAAATGTTGAAGTCATAATTAATTTTTGAAACAAGATAAAAGTGTATAACTTGGTACTTTATGTACACACATGTTCAAGATGGTATATGTGTATTTTTATGAGATTTAAACAAATTCTGAATTTTAGGGCAAATTTTGTAGGAAACTGTACCTTCTTTTTTTTTTTTTTGGTTTTGTGTATAATTGATTGTGTGAATAAATTTATTTATCCATATGTTATACATGTACATGTATGTATCTGTATATCTATATTTATATTTATCCATATATGTTAAGCGCGCCCGGGTCTATTGTACCCGGCCGGGATTTACATTTTGTATTATTATATAACATGTATGTTTTCTTAATCAGCAGCAGTCAGTAATATTATTATTTATCGTTTAGACGTATTACGGGGAAAAATTTCTATCTGCAATAATGGGAATTATTACATTCTTAGATTTTATATGATATCGTTTCATATCTTTTACGTTTGTTTTGCATGTTACTTACACAGAATATAAAATCCTAACACTATAAACACTGAAATATCGCTTTTCTTTTATCCTTCCGAACTTTAATTATGTACGGGACTAACCCCTTGCTAGACTGTCCCAGTACAAGGAGACGAAAGCGGATTTTTTTTTTATACCAGTATTCTAATGTAACGAGAATTTACCACAAATATTTGAAAATCTTTGTATATGACAGCAAATAGAAAAATAATTCTTAGAAAAAATAATTTCAGAATCAATTTCTTAAAATGTTTTAAAATTGGACACGATTTGAGCCCCCCCCCCCTCCCTAAAAAAATAAATATTATCTTTCCAATTTTTATGTCTAGAATGGTAAATTGGTGATTTTTATGTTTAAAATTTGAAAGTCGAAAGTCAAATTGCAAAAGAAATACAGAGCTTTGTTATGTAGATAAGCTAAAGTCCGTACGCGTCCCCCCACCCCCCAATGAAAAAAATCAAAAGTTTTTAACTTTACATAGCAAAATTACTTAACCTATGCCTCGGACCCCCACCCCACCCCCTCCAACCTTGGCAAACCTAATTATCCCTCGAAACCCAACCTCTCCCCCTCTCCCTGGAAAAAAAAATCTGGATCCGCGCATAAAAACGTTCCTTTAATTATATTATTAATTATATTGCAAAATAGGCTGTTGGTTTTGTTTAAAGCTGGCCTGCTTCGTATTTTAGTACTCATTTTGCATAAACGTCTTTTTTACCCTTTCCGCCGCCCATACTGCACAACTTTGGCTGTATTGCATGGAAGTGAAAATTAAGCAAGAAAAATTATTATATGGGCTGCTCTTCATTTTCATCCATTAGTTTTACAGGCGTAAAATGAACGAGCTAATGTGTATAATAGTGACTGTAAAGAAATGTTATTTATGTCTCTGCTGAGGACAATATTCACTATTCGAGAGGATTCGCTATCCTTGCTTTCAAATGGGTTTAATCTGAACCAAGGATTCTGAGGAGAAGCATCTTCCCTTGCTTTCTTGGCTCTGTATTCTGCAAGCTTCTTTTCCATGTTTCCTAAATGAATCAAAAATGAAACTAGGAAATTAATTCACTATTATTAGTATACCGAACCCGATCTTTTACTAACATATCAGTCGGTGAGCAATGTTATGCAGATAGAAGAACATGTCAGTGAAAGCAAGCACGTCATACATGATTGCACGTCATATATGATTAAGAGGTCAATTTTTGTAGAAAATAAAGGTATATAATATTTGCCCGCTGCTTTCCCGTTTCAATTTTCGGCAGGGGATACTGCATGTAATCGGAGTTTGATCTATACCTTGTGTTATTATATACTATAAGATTTAAGTTTCAGTGTAAGTTTTATCACCGAAACAGTGCCTGTGTTTCTTAGGTATTTTTCTTTGCTTTATGCTTTTTTTGGTTTCCCTTTTTATTCTATTTTCTGAGAAGGCGTTGAATAAAAAGTAATAGAATAGCCAAAGGAGTTAATCGTTAGTAACCATGGTAACAGGTTTTTTATTTCTCAAAGATATGTTTCAAATGCGTCATATAGCAAATTTTTAAAATATTGAATAATCTTATTTATTTTATATATTCCGAAAGGCAAGTTCATTTTTGCGAATTTTATCATTCATTTTTTTTTTATTTGTATTTGTTTGAAAATGATCTACAGTGGTTTCAAATAGCTTACATGTATAGCAATTTTTTTCAATAAGTTTCGAACCTACTATGTACTTGTCTACCAAAACATACGACAATCCTGATGCATTCATCCCCACCCACTCAAATGTTTGTCTAAAAAAAATCTTAATCAGAAATGTAAATTTTAGAGATATAGGCATTTGAACCACCCCATTACGTAAAGTAAGTCTCTCCAAATAAAGGTATATTATGCATGATTGATGATTGTGCGATAATTGTATGCAGTTGAAAAATTCCTTGAAGCTGCTTCCGCCTCAAATACCTCATCCAAGGCCTCACCTCCACCCAAAAAACCCAAAATACAAAAAAACACGGATTAGCTATAGCATTTTAAAAACTTTTGTTCTTTAATCTGCCATGTCAAATTGATGTAAATGGAGTTGAAATTTACCCCCTTTTGGAGATGGGGGAGGTTTACGTTTAAGTTTGGAATCACCGGAACCTAGAAAAAAAATCATGAATCCGCGCATTTAGTTTTAGGAGTAAGTTTAATATTAAGAATAAGTGCACATTCACTATTTATTGAAACAGGTAGATATTGTAAACCAATTATCCCTAAGGAAAAGCGTGTATGCTATGCTTGTAAATTATTAGTCGAAAATGAAAAACATTTTGTACTTTACTGTCCTGTGTATGACAATCTTCGATTTCAATATTGTGATATTTTCAATGATAAATTATACTGTTGTATTGATCCTATAAAAGAAATTGTTTATGCAGAGAAAACACTTCCAGGGACTATGAAGTATTGTATAGAACTATTTTGCATGCTATAGCCTTTATGTAATAATATTTTTTTTGTCTGTCATTTGATTTCATTTTGACTGTATGTCAACATGGTGATGTCAATAAACTATTGAATTGAATTGAATAATAATAATATTTGAATGCCAGATAGTGATATTGTAAAAAGTATACAATAGAGCTCTCTTAATTAAAAGATCTTTTAATGGACCTTTTGTATATAACAAAAGAATTGACCTATAGGGTCGATATTGATTTCTGTCTTTACAAAAAGCATATCGATTTCCGTTCCACTTCTTGATTTTAGGCCATACACAGTAAACTCTTTAAGTTCTAGTTCTCATAATGTATAGTGATTGAAAAAAAAGTTTCACAGTCGATGTCCGAGTAGTATGAGTTATGGACGCTTTTTTAGCGCACCTGAGCCGAAAGCTCAAGTGAGCTTTTCTGATCACATTTTGTCTGTCGTCCGTCTGTCTGTAAACTCTTCATATTTTCGACATCTTCTCCAGAACCGCTGGGCCAATTTCAACCAAACTTGGCACAAAGCACCTTTATGCAAAGGCAATTCAAAGTTGTGAAAATTAAGGACCACACCCTTTTACAAAGGGAGATAATTAGAAATTATTGAAAGTTTTCGTGAAATTTTCAAAAAACTTCTTCTCAAGAACCATTTGGCCAGAATAACTGAATCTTATTTGGACGCATCCTCAGGTAGTGTAAATTTAAAGTTGTGAAAATCATCACCCCCGGGGGTAGGGTGGGGCCACAATGGGGTCAAATTTTTACATAGAGATATAGAGAAAATCTTTAAAATCTTCTTCTCAAGAACCATTTGGCCAGCAAAGCTGAAACTTATGTGGAAGCATCCTCAGGTAGTGTAGATTCAAATTTTGTGAAAATCATCACCCCCGGGGGTAGAGTGGGGCTACATGCACAATGGGGGGATCGAATTTTTACATAGGAATATATAGAGTAAATCATTAAAAATCTTCTTCTCAGAAACCAATCAGCCAGGAAAGCTGAAACTTACGTGGAAGCATCCTCAGATAGTGTAGATTCAAAGTTGTGAAAATCATGACCCCCGGTGATACGGTTGGACCACAATGGGGGGAGCGGGTTGATTGTTTACAAAGAAATATATAGAGTAAAAATCTTTTTAAAAATTCTTCTCAGAAACTAATCAGCCAAGAAATCTGAAACTTGTGTGGAAGTATCCTCAGGAATTAGGATTTAAAGTTGTGAAAATCATGACCCCCAGAGGTAGGGTGGGGCCACAATGGTGGTTGAGTTTTTACATAGGAATATATAGAGTAAATTTTTTAAAATCTTCTTCTCGGAAACCAATTGGCCAGAAAAGCTGAAACTTGTGTGGAAGCATCATCATGTAGGGTTAATTTAAATGTGTTCAGATCCCGGGGGTTAGGATGGGGTCACAACGGGGGGGGGGGGCAAATTTTTACATATGAATATATAAAGATAAATCTTTAAAAATCTTCTTCTAAAAAAAACCATTTTTTAAGCCGGAAAAGCTGTAACTTTTATGGAAGCAACTTCAGATAGTGTACATTCAAATACGTTAAAATCAAAGTTTTGAGGAGTAGGGTGGGACAACATTGGGGATCGAATGGTACATTGAAAAACATTTTAATTACTCACAAAAATGGAAATGTTATCACATATGGTTTTACTTATATATGCAAACATTTTGACATTTTGCTGATTCTTTAAAATTGTTTAGACTCTTGCCCCTGGACGATTCATTGGCCTTACAAGGGGTTCAGAATTTTTTTTTTTTTTTTTTTATAAATATTTATTAAACACAATACATTTGAATGCAAGATAATATCTCCGCAGAGGCTCTCTAGATATGCATCACCTGGGGTGCCAGGGGCCCCCTGGATCAGCAATGCTAATCAGCGGTATAAATAGATCATATGTCCATTTATAGTGTACAAAATATCTATTTTCCTATTATTTATAATTGTATTTTTTAAAGCGTAAATAGGCGCAAATATAAATAAACACATACATGTATATATTATAATAGTAATGTAAAATAAGAGTACTATTCGGGGAAGTCATTCAGTCATTGATATTATGATCGTATCAATATTGTACATATATTAGTAGACATGTTCAAGTACACACGTGTTCAATAATTTTTTTTTTTCAGCAATAAATATACATATATATGAAGAACAAATATGCGGCAGGACTAGCATCAACAACCACAGTCCAAAATTGCCTACCGCATATATGTAAAGAAGGGCAGGTCTCCCTCCTATACATTACATAGTACTTATAGTAAAGTTTACAATATTACATTTATCAAATACTATTTGATAACTTTTCAAAAATGCTAAAGTTTAAATTTATACATTTTGATTTATTAACAGTAAGATACAATTGCAAAAGAGCATTTTTTTAAAAACAGCGCATACCCTCCAATGACACATGTTCGTTTAAGATTCTACATTTCATTTTATATTTGTAAATTTTACATGCAATAAATGACAAAGTATTATCTAAGATAAACGTATTTTTGTTGCTGGTGAAAATAAAGCCAATAACAATCAATTTCCATGTAACATCAATATTTAGTATCAGTGAAATTTTTCGCCAAAGTGGCATTAACAAATCACATTCAAATATCAAATGTATTATATTTTCTGGTATGTTGCAATTATTACAATTCCCATTAATGTTTTTATCCCATTTACTAACAGACAGATTTGTGGTTAACAGGTTGTGAAGTAATTTATAATTAAATTCTGCTACAGATTTATCAAATAATGACCGAATCTTGTTCTTGTAGATTTCATTGAAATAGTACTTGTCTATTTGGAATTCCTTACACCATATATTTTCCATAATAGGTTTTTGGGATTTCTATTTTACAAGAATGCTATAGAAAAAGTTAGACTTTTTATTTGAAGTATCTTCAAACTTTCCTTCAAAATAGAAATGCAACTTGGTGAGAGAATTCGTGGAATTTATGGTTCGTAGATCTATTCTTGAAAGGTGCATCTTTATTGCATTTTTAACTATAAAGTACTCACATAAAAAATTGTTTGTTGATGCCAAGCATCCTTTTATATCATTTATTGTTTTAAAGCCATTCTCACTAAAAAGGTCTTTTACTAATAATAAACCACCTTTAGTCCAACTTGAAAAAATTTTTCAAGAAATTTCAGAAATTTGATGTACGTTTATATCCCATATATAAACAATTGTTTAGGATCTTTTTTAGAACTACAATGCTCAACATGTGATATGACTATCAAATCATCCTGTTAGAAAAGGGACTTGATAATAAACATAAAAATATTCAGGGGGAAAATGAATTTTTATTTATACATGATCGACATGTATTATACCACATTGTCCAGATATTTTGTATTATGACTCCATTAAGCTGATTTTATCATGCCTCTTGTTACTCAGGTGAGCGATGTGGCCCATGGGCCTCTTGTTTTATTTATGCTCAAGAAGCTAAAAGGTCCAGCCCATCAATATTCCTTTGAATTGTAAAAAATTTTTATTGAGAATTTTTCCGTGCAGCCTCTACTCGGAGGTAGCTGCATGGAAGATTGTGAGGCCAATCTTAGTTTAAATCCATTTTCGATCACTGCATTTTACCAACACTTTGCAACGCTACTTTTTTGTGTCAGTGAATTGTATTTTTCAGAGATACACTGCAGAGAAGAGATGTGTGACGTGTGTTCCCATCGTCCAGTAAACAGATATATGCGTGTTGTTGATGTTTTGTAGATTCAGAATGTGGATGAAGCAATGGCGCTGAGCGATAAAGGTGTCGCCATGCCGTTTTTCGTCAATAACGTTGACGTCACGGTGGCAGCCAACACTGTAAACGGTCTGACGTCTGCTCTGCTCTCTGGCCTGTTTAAACCTACTGATTTTGACAGTGATATCCAGGTTTGAGACGACCAATTTCTCTGTTCTTCTACACAATACTAAATTTCACATGAAAGTAAGATTTAATTAATGGAATTTTGGTATTTTTGTAGCATATTTACAAAGATACAGTGGATTTAATAATCTATGAAATCACGGGGAACTTCTCGTCACGGCGAGACTTGGCTCTTACGTATTATCCGTCCAAACTCGAGTGTTTTTGGTTTACGTCCAGAACATTGACCATTCTACGAGATTTTAACAAAAAGGCACCTCTACCCCTCAAGGTACCACAAAGATTGGTTAATCTAGTAAATATGGATAGTTTGCTTTTCTTTGCGTGTTTTATTTCTTTTGCTAAATGCATGTATGTCACACTAACCGATTCCAGTGCCCAATTTCCATTACAGTGTCGTTTGATAATTTATTGAATAACTCTAAAACAATTACCAATGACAAATATGAACAAAATGTTATTTTGATGGGTTACTATATCAATTATTAGGTGCTTGAGGATGTGTTGCAAAAGCTAGAGGGTGCTATGAGGAGCAAAGTAACAGCGGAGATTTTACAAGAAGCCATTAAGTCGGCAGATGGAGGCGTATATTTCGACGACTTTTTGGGAGACGGAGATATTGACATAAAAGGAAATGCAATTGTAATGAGTATAATCCTCTTCCAAACTGAATTTTATATTGAAATAACGTTTAAAAAACAGAAAAAAAATCCTTTAACGTCTTGGACTTATTTCAGAAGTATGCAGAAGACAGGCTCTTTACGACATCAATGGCCGTCAACACACTTATAAATATCTGGACGTCAACAGAGGGCGATACCCTTGCTTTCTTGAATAGTAATGTGTACTTCATGTCATTTGAACCTTTAATTCTGAGATCTTTGCAACATCAAACTTAACCATACATTTCTGAAGACTGAAAAAATACGTGTATTTAATATAAATCTGTACTTCAGAATTCAGCAATTGAATGTTATTTTCTTTTGGAGAATGTCCTTATGTACAAGTCATTATGAACAAAACATGTATTTATAAACATTTATTGATTTGCCTCCTGTTTGATAGACAATTCTGTTACAGAAGGTATGTTTGTATCATTGTCAGACACACCCAGCTCAGTAAACGAAACAATTCAGCAGAGCGTGAAATGGTTGAACGATAACATTCTTGGTACACATCTCAAACCCTGGAACGCTTTCTTTTCGGGTTCTGGGAAGGGACAAGCGGTAATTTTGCAAAAAATATCATTTTCACACAATCGTATGTAATACATTAGGCAAATTGATAGACAGCAACATACTTCTTTCAATCAATTAATGGTACAATAAATAATTTATTTAGTTTTCAACAATAGTTATAGAAAATGTTAATTACATCTTGAATGAATTTGACAAGAAAAGTTCTGCGTATCGAATTGATGTCGCAATTAACTATAATGGAGTGGTAAATTCTATGCCATGATACTAGTACCAACGTCACCTCAAAACCTACGGCCGTTTTTTTGTACTTTCAACATTCTGACTATTTTTGTTTCAATAAACATTCTAAATTCTTTGACTGGTCTCTGTTTCAAATTATTTTGCATTTGTGTAAATCTTTTTTGTACGTCTCTGTTCGACTTTATCACGTTTTCCACTATTCAACTTCATTGTTTTTTACTTTAAAACGTTTATTCCATGAATTTTAAGCTATATATTTCTCTTACGACTTTTTTTTAACCTTTTTACAGAGTTTACCATTTTGGTATCCAGCCAACCGGAAGGAATATCTGAACGGAACTAGTTTCAATGATGACATGTTCCCAGACGGACTTTTCCTGGTCGGATTCAAGGGGACATTGCCAGATGAACAATATAACATCCTGCTTTCCCAAAGACACTTTGGCGAGAAGACCCCCATAGATTTTCCCGGATTTAACCCCCGTGGATCTCCCACAGGATTTTTCCCTTTCTGGTCCTCTGACGCTTATACTTATTCCTCAACAATGCTGGCTTTTGCGAAATACCTCAAAATAAGATTTTGATTATGTTATTGTAAGATTATACATGTATGTTTTTTCAATGCCTCTTTGTTGTTGAGAGTTGATTTTAAAACCAACACCTGGATCAATACAATCGGTTGCTAGAGGTGTATATAATTATGGTTCTTTTAATAAATGAGAAGATTGTTACTGTTATTCATAAAATAAAATGTCTACATCTAGCGGGTAATTTCTCCTCTATTTTGTAATTCATAATACTATAGATACTGACAAGGATGAAATCTACACAATTAAGTTCTAGAAATAAAGAACTGCATGAAATAATCATCATGATGTTAGACTCAAATTGCCACATAAGACGACTTGGCTGTTTCTTTTATCTTACGTACTGTTGTACATTAACAAGTTAATTTTTACCTATACTCTTTTCGATCAATTCATTAATTTGTTAATAAAAACAATAAAATGCTTTCTTTAATTTGATAATTCATGCGGGTTATGAAGGTAGCGATCATTGCAAAAAAAAAAAAAAAAAGTATATAACACTCTAACGCGGGTTTTGTATTTTTTCTGCAATGTCGTTTCTTTCATATTCCGTATGAATCACAAAAAAAACCATTTTATTGTTTAAGTATATAACCCGCATTCGAATTTGACAGTGTGTTAAAACAAAATAGATTAAATGTTTACAGTGTTTATTCACAACAAGGCCCGTTAGCACTTGGAAAATTAATGAAAATAAAACTTTAAAAATTTATTGACACAACTATGAATAGGAGTAATGACACATGCATTACGACACATGCCACAGAATTGTTTTCACAGAGACCAATTTATATATATATATATATATATATATATATATATATATATATATATATATATATGTGTATATACACGTGTGTATATACGTGTATTTCGTCTGGCGGGTACAAAAAAATGGGGGGGGGGGTGGGGGAATTATCATTTGTTCATTTAATCAAATCAGTTGGCTTTGTTTTTCTTGAATGTTGACTTTTTACTATAATGCAAAAGTGCGAAAAATACTTGCAATGAATCATGAAGCTATTCTTAGACATTGGTCAAACGATTATCTTACAAAAATCCATTCCTTCAAGAAGTGAAACTACTTTGATTTTTCAAGTGGGTCAAGGTGCCCTCATGGCCATTAACAATATCAAACATAAGCGACAATAAAACCATGGTGATATCATTATTTTAATTAATGCATGCATCAATCCGTTTGAAAGAGACTTTGAATTTCAACCATTTGAAGAAAGTGGTGCTAATGATAGAATATTTCATCCATTTTACGATCTAAATGATTTGTTAAAAGGTACTGCTCTCAATAATTGAAAAATTGCGTGCATCAAAAACATTAGCACAAGCGTAAATGGATGTATTATTGCTTGAAACAATTTATCTAAAACTCAATTAAAAAACTGACGATCTCTTCAGTTTGTAATGTTTAATTTTAATATGGACAATTTTTGCCTTGCATGTTTTATCTTGAATACTTAAAATTGGTTAAAATGTCTTTATAAATTAGTTAAGAAAATTACCTAATTCCTACATCTTTACTTCTTGTTACATGGTAACGGAGCTACAAAAAGCACCAAAAATGGATATCATGGTTCTTTTTTGAGTCACCTTTTTGTTTACAAATAAAATTGTTCTCAATGTGTCAGCGTTTTGAATTAACTGAATTTGGATATTACATAGAAATGATCTCAATATGTCACAGTGTTTCGATCTTGCTACTTAAATGTTGTATATATGGCCTTCACTAAAAGATACTATTACATATCTGGCAGTCACGTGTCATGTTTAAACCAATGAAAGTGTGACATATGAGTCCGAGGAAAAACAAATGCACATGTTAAATTTTGAATTTACTGGGTGGGTGTAAATACAAAATTTACAACTGTAAACTTGTATTTACACCAAACCAGTAAATTCAAAATTGATAATACACTGTATAACAGAAATTTAGTTTTTAAGGACACAACTGTCAAAGAATTGTAGAATGAAGTAAATTGTCGTTAGATAAACAGAAACCAAAAATTGTCTTTTGATTCATACGATATTGTCGAAATTTCTAACTTGTTGATACGCTGCAAATCACAAATCAAAACTTTTTATTGAAAACCTCGAAAAAAGATTTAATGATGACATACTAAACCATTGGCTTCTGAAGTTACGAGTCATTGTTTCATCTTCAATCAGATGACAAATATATAATGTTGATGTCGATTAAACATATAGCACATTAAACACAATATTGTAGAGTTGAAAACATGTCTAAGAAATACAAAGTCTGAAATGGCTATTCAAATTCAACTGATTGTATTGTCAAAACAATCAGTGCCCGACTCGTGAGTGATGATAAGTTGATTTTTTACATAGATACATATTTTTATGGTTAAGTCATGTCGTGTTCCCAGCTTTTCATTCCTACAGATTACGAGTTGTGTCGTCCACAAATCCTTCGACTCCAACGATGACATCCGTGGTGACGTCAATGGGCAGGCTGTCAAACGAACGGAACGCCGAACTGCCGTTGATTATAGAAACGTTTGGAGCACTTTTGCTGGAGTGAAGCAGGTTGTGAACTTCTATATTACTCTTGGTTTGGAGCTCCTCTACACTCTTTTCTCGTGTCGTCAATCCCGAAGAACGAGATTTCTTTTTGTCGCTTGTCTGAATGACGACCACTCTGTACAGGAGCAACAGAATTACCAACGAGTTTTTGGAAGTGAAAAACATATTTGTATAGCTCACAACATGGTAGTAAAATATCAAAAGCAGCCGAATCACAAGAAAGGGACAATCTTGCATCAGAATTGACACGATGATTCCGTAGATTTCCGGATTGCAACAGCTTGGCGCTTCTTCCTTCATTGCCAGGATTAGTCCACTCGGAACGCCGACAAGATCTCGCCGTGCTCTCGTTGCCGTGACGACCAACGTGAACTGAAGCAGGCTCATGGTCCATATACCCAGGAGAATATATATCAACAATGAATTGTATTTCACCTAAAATGTTTAATGATACATGTTTATGAATTATTATAACAATGGCTAAGTTTAGGGTCGAGAAACATGACTGGTACCAAAGCTGCACAACATGACTGCTTGGCAGATATCTTGTGTTGCATGTTTTGTGAGGAAATATCTAATGAGTTCAACTTACCGCCTCCTCATTAAATGCTTCGTAGAATTCAACAATATCAGCAGCAGTACCGACATAAACCAATAGGAGCTGTGATAACTGATCATGTGACAGCGCCCCTTTAGGAAGCACCCAGCGTCCCACGATCAGCATCAGCAGCAAAAACTGTTCAAGGACACGCAGCCAAAGGTCGGCGGTCAAGGACAAGGGGAAACTAAAATCAATCTATAAATACAAAAAGATGTCTGTTGTTTATATCAAACTAATTAACATTATAAATAAACATAGTAAAAACAACAATAACAGGTAGTCTACTATTCATATTTGCCGTTAAAACTAATGGGTTTATTTCAAATTCATATATCATATTGGTCTCATTTTTGTAAAAGCATTTTTCAAAAATGATTCTTTATCGATCCATCAAATAATGCACTGGTGTGTCGAGACACCTTAATCAAAGTTTTTGCAAACGCAATTGTGAAAAGAATAACAGTTTGAGAGAGTACTTTGTAAGAGAAATTGGGTTTCATTCACCAATTTTAAAGATGCATATTCTGTGCTTATGACATCTGTACAAAACACAAGGCACAAAGTGTTTTCTTTAACGTTGAAAAGTAAAATGATGTTGTTAGCATATATTTATAATTGAATTACTTTGAGTGGCCAGGTGCTCTCATCCCCCTATTTTTCTGCCTCTTTGATATTTCCTAAATACCGGCTATTGATTCCTGACGTCATGCTGTATTAAAGTGTACATGCACTGTTATGTTTATTGATTTATCTGATTGAATAAAAGATGATATTTGAAAAGTAATTTAACCTTATTTCTAAAATCAAAGAAATTTTAGAGATTAATAAAATGGTTTGTACTTTTGTACATCATTAACCAGTGTGTCTGGATTCCTCTTACCCCCAAATCTTTAATGATAATCTTTAAATCTTCTACAGATCTGTTCTGGTTTTGTGTGGTTAAATTAAATCTCTCTTGTTCAGCTTTTTCCTTGATCCTGTCTTCCATTGCGTGCAGCTCTAAGAACCAAATGGCGGGCACTACACTTGCTAAATAGAAAAACACACTGGGGCAAAACCTGCAAGCACAAAATTGGATTGACTGGGTTTTTTTTTTTTTTTGATCAAGCATTTAATAGTAGCAAAAACCATACACACATACAAACTAGGAAGAGTTTTTATTACCGCGGACGTATAATTAACGCTAACGTGAGAAATCCAGCCAGATTTGATTGTCATTACAGCTATTGGGGGAAAACGAGTAATTTTGTTGTTGCTGGAATCGAGGGAATACTTTTAATTACTTTCTGTGAAAGGTTCTCCAGCATCGCTTTCTGTGATGATTATATAACGCTATTGTCACCCTCCGTTCATGACATTAGGATGGGACTTGACTATAGTGTTGGCTTCCCCTCCCGCTTTGTGTCGGGACACGTGTAGGTTGGTGATGGACCAGTATGCTGAAGTCTCAAACGGACTATCATATTGCAAAGACCCCAACCTAGACTAAAGGTCAATGCTTTCGTAAAAAAAAAAAAACTAGGAAAAGAGAGAGACGTTACTTGGTGCTTTCATTATCTACAGTCCGCTGTATTCAAAAACATTCAATCAAATATCTACATAATCCAGTTGAAAGAGAGACCCAACGCTTTGTCTGTTTGCGGTTTTTTTCTGTTGTTTTGTTGTTGGGTTTTTTTTTGGGGTTTCTTTTTTGTTTTGTTTTTTACATAAATTACCCGAGTAAGCTATAAATTCCCACTAGTAACTCTATTTAATTTTGTACTGGTCTTTCTAATCAAGCACTAGGTCGAATAAATTATTGTGTGCTAACAGACAGCATTACATTTCATTATTTTATTTATCAAATTATTGAGGTTTTTTCTCCCTTATTACTAATTAAAGGAATCGGATCGTTTTCATATCACAACTAACAAAACCGAATCACGATCTAATAAGTTTAATTAAATTTGTCTGCTTGTGAATATATAAATATAAAACTTTTAATCATGTCTTCAAAATCGTATTATTTAAAAGTGGTAATTTGATTCAGATCGTAAAGTGACAATATTTTCTAAAACCACTACAAATTATGTTTGATGGTGTCTTATTCTATGACTCTGTGGGAATCACTACATGTATAACGGTGTGGATTATACCTGGATTTATCAAATCGTTAGCGGTAATGAGAGCAAGGGTTTCCAGCATTTAAGCATACCTCGGCTGATTTCGTCCATGAGGTACGAATTGACCGAGGGGTGCCGATTGATCATTCTATATCATTTGCTGTTTCTTCTTTACAACGTAGTACGACACTTATCGACATTCACGTTAGTTATCTTATTTTTAAGGTAAAGGAGAGATGTACATGTAAAACTGAACAATTGGAGTTTCACACGGGCTATAAAGGTACTGAGCATTACAGAAAAAAAAACCTGACCCGCTGACGTCACCATCATTCCCAATTGAAACTCAATCTTAACATTTCATTGTTAATGCATGTATAATCAGTTTTTTAGTTCAACAAATGTGACGGAAGTAAGAAGTTTGAATTACAGGTTTTTGCAATATATATATTATACAACATCATTTTTTAATCTCGGTTGCTTTTTTTTTTTTAATTTCAATCAATTTGAAGACCAATTTATAAAAGATTGCGCGACACAATTATGACAATTATAAAAAAAAATTGCACTATAGTCTTTTTAAAAAGAAAAATAATTTTCGATGGTTTCGTTTCGCCAAAAATGGGTGATCCCCGCTTTTGTTCTTTAGACTCGATAGTTATTCTTTTACGGCCCCGAGCAATGTAGAATGCTTATAATCAAATATTTTACATCTTTATTCAACAGGAGTTTTAATAAAATTCATGATGTACAATTTTCAGATTTTTTTTCTGTGCCGTCCATAAACGCAACGCATCCTAATCAGAGTATAAGAAGAAATGATTAGGTGCATGAAGTGTACTAGCTTCCAACGAAATTCTTACGCATGTAAAGAAAAACAAAACATGGTTTAAATCATTAAGTAACTGTATAAATGTTTAAATATCAAGTCAAATCGACAAAATAATTATCCTTAGTTATAACACTATTATTTAAAGATTTACACGAAGCTGTCACTGCATAGTTAACAAAGTAGCGCGAATTTAGCGTAATGTGTGCGCAAATAGTGAAGTTTGCCGGATTCTTCATACGGAAACAACTGTGATCGGCCGAAGCCGATCACAAAAATTCTTCATCTCTACACTAAAAATGAACAAAGCCTGCAACTTGCCTCAATGTCCGCTGGAAGTGACTGAAGTACAAACTACGCCTGTTTCAAACGGAGTATTTTTATTTTCATCAACAGTTTACATTTTTAAATGAACAGTTATGGAGTAAAAAAAAATGTTTAATATGCTTAAAACAAACTTTGACCACTTCCGGTCGAGATAAAACAGATCAAAATGTCGGAAGTATCAGGCCTTGTTAATAGGGATGTTTTTTTAAAACACTAATTTAGATGGGGGGACCTATAGTGCCGTCATAAAGGAATACTTCATTTTAGGAGTGTTGTATGGTGTATGTGTCATTTTGGTGTATGGTCGAGAAAAAAATAACCAGTTTCAAAGAGAATACATTTGCGCGAAATTCTTTTCTATAACTAAGTACAGATGTCTCTAATTCTTTTATCTTTCTGTTCTGTCACAATCACAAATATCCTGTGATCAAAAAATGCGATATTCGGTATCTTAAACACAAAATCTCTCGATTCCATGAGTATGTGTCAAAGTGGTTTGGAAGTCCCAACCAATTTTTTCTTTAAAACTTTCTAACACTGATACCTTGATTTATCGCGTATCTCGGAGAAGTGCTTTTTGGTCCAATCGAGTTCGAAATAACAAGGTTTTACTGTATGATGTTAATATGCATGCAATTAATGATAGTATTTATGATGATATCATATAACAATATGATTGCGCCCATGAGAAAAGGGTCTTATGGCATTTTTTACAAAACAGAGAAATGACGTAACAAACATTTGACATTATTTCATGACGTCGTCCGAAAAGTGGAAAGCATAAAGCGTGTCATTTTCATAGCGAGTAGTATTTTTTACCATGTTTTTATTAATTCAACACGTTTTTTGGGTTAACTCTTTATTTTGGGTTAACTCTTTAAGATATATTGTTTTTTCTCTCGTTTATGTTAGATTTATCAAAATATGCTGGTTCAAATATTAGCTATATTTTGAATAATTGTTGCGGAAATATTTTGTTATTAATTTTGGTGTACGTGTATACGTGTTTCTCTCTGTTACATCATATAGATGTTCATGAACAGCAAAGGCTACATTTTTCAGATTGTCGGTCAATTCTTTTCAACAATGTACAAAGCATAAACTTAAAGGAACGGTGCGCACACTATACATTCACTTGTTTTTTAAAATCATTATTTGATGGGTTACTGAACAGTAAAAGGGAGTTGAAAAATATCTTGTTGAACGAGATCAAAAGCACACAGTCTTCACTCATATTTCCCTCTTTATGAAAATAAAAGAGAATCTTGGATACACTCTAAGCATTTATTAAAACTCGGTATATTTAGTAGTACAATGTTTAAACTTTGCTTTCATTCTGAAGTTAAGTATAACAAATCCGCTTATTTTGGCAGTGTGTATTCACGGTGTAATAAACCTGAGCTTCAGTATTTTTGCGTACTTATGGTCATCGAAGCGGTCACAGTCCAGTATACGTAGCTATAGTACGAAGGTTATTATCCTGATGGTCCAGTTATTATCCAGTGCATTATGTAACTTACAAATTCATTTTGGTAAAGAGGAAGAATTTCTATAAATCTTAGATATGAAAATGTATGTAATTGAAATATTTCGATCGTATCGTAATTGGTACAATTTCAAGATTTTCAATCATATATTTACTTTCTCTAGCAAATACTTATTCATTAGTTGCCAGTGGTATTTTGTACGTATAAACTTGACTTTATTGTATGGTGGTTTTAAGTGTATTTCATTATGTGCATTTATTTTTTTATTATAAGTATAATGCTATTCATTTCCCCCTATTTGTGTTTACTTGGTGTATATAGTTATTTCCCTTTGGTTATAACCAGTCCGGGTTAGCCGCGCCCGGGTCTACAGTACAGGACCGGGATTTATTGTTATTATATAATATGTGCCATTTGTTTAATCAAGGGAGTCTATTTTAATGATTAAAGTTTAGGCTGATTTTGGGGACCCGGGGCGAAATTACTATCAACAACAATGCTAAATACATGTATATCATTATTGGATTTTAAACACTGAAATTTGTTCTTCTTTTATCTTTTCGAAATCGGAATTATGTACGGGTGCGAATAACCCCTAGACAGTCCCGTTAGAATTGAATTTGACTGTTCAAACTGTAAAGTCTTTGCTGTATTTAAATGCAAAAGTCAACACAGCTTTAAAAATGATTTTATGTCAGGCTTTCATTATTTTGTAGAGAATCACAAAATCTAAAGAAAACATGAAAAATGGTCAACTTCTGAAAATCTTTTCAATCTAAATTGCATGCAGTCTTTAAATATACAAAAAAAGACTGCTTATTTATTTAAAATTCCGAGAATTTTTTCAATACAGTCATATGCATCATTTGTGATTTATTTTGATTGATTTACACGGACTGGTGCATTTAAAATAAATTTTTTATAAAACATATTGTGTTTTACTTAATATTCAGAAAACTCATTGATTGCAATTCCCTTCACCAATTTTGGTATACGGAATATACATTATAAAATGAATATTTTATACAGAAATCACAATTTTGATTTACTTAAAATTCACAAAAAATTCTTTTATTGCAACTCCTTGCACCAATTTAGATTGATTTACACGGAATGGTACATTATGAAATGAATATTTTATACAGAAAAACATATTGTTTCACTTAAAATTCAGAGATTTCTTAATTGCAATCTACTGCAACAATTTTGATGATTTTCACTGAAAGGTACAAAGGTAAAAATTTAGAAAAACATATTCATTGCAATCCTTGCATGTTTTAGATTTACATGGGATGGTACGCCAGTGCATTATGATATTCTATTTATGTACTCTAGGCAGTACCGTATGATTAAGCTATTGTTATAGCATTTTTCAAGTTACCAGGGTTCTGTACTGTACATACTATTTTAAAAGACACATTGGTGCGTAACTGACTTAATATATAAAACAATTAATTTTGCAATTCTCATTGGTTGTAAAAAAAAAATCACCTGACATATTCTGTCCTTTGACAATGAGTCTTTACCGTCAACTGACCTTGATCGTCTGCCTTGGATGATTACAAAGAGCTGAGGAAATCTGGTTGTCTGAGTTTAGCTACATTTACTAGTTATTTCAAATATGACTATCTAATCGGGTGATTATATAACTATTATGAACATCATTGTTCAAACAATATGTGGCTATAAGGACCCATGTAAAGTGATATCGACCGAAGACACAAAAAAGTGATATCGACCTCGCAATCTCAGTCTATATCGCTTCGGTCAATATCACTTCACTTTATATGGATCCTTATAACCACATATCAACCTACAAAGAAGTCCATAAATAAATAAAATTACAGAGAGCTGTAGTTTACATTAATACGGTTCAAATACACGGTCACTTTTACATTAAAATTGTTTTGACGTTGCATGTGCATAACACGAGATCATTTTTCCCTGTTGAAATAGCTTCACTAAAAAGGGAGAAAACCTCAACTTAAAACTAGTTTATATCCATAAAATTTCAGATTTAACAACTTTGAGATGTGTTTTATTCAATTATGTAAAAATCTCAAATATGCATAAAAATGCCATAAGCACCCTTTTCTCATGGACGCAATCATATATATAAGACACCTTTACGTGACTCAAGAATATATCGTATATGAGCTACATACCATTTCCATTCTTTCCCACGTTTGACAGCGAGAGTAACAACAGTCTCAATAAGTAGACCAAGAAGCGCAACACTCAGGTACCAACACCAGATGTCCCCGATCACCATGTACAGGCGCCAAATGGCGATCAGCCCGTGGGCCCCGAACAAACTTCGGACAAACAAGGCTCGGAAAATGGTGAAAACCCGCATTTTGTCGAGAACTGGTTAATCCAATTTCATTTCTGTAATCTTCTTCACATAGTGAAAACTTTTCAATGGGTGGTTTTTTTTATGTTATTATTCCAAAGTATCAGAGATTAAAGAAGTGTAATTGGAAAATCGCAAGATCATTTGGATCTGTATTTGCGCTCGGATATCATAAAATAGGACGCTTCATTTGGGATATATGTCTCGGCAGCTGAAGCGCCAATCATAGCGAAATATCAGATGTGTAAACGCAACGCATACGTCACGTGCTCTGTAACAAATCTATGGACAAGGAGGCTGGCATGCAGGAACACACTAGAATTAAACTCAACACCCTTTTATTGATTCTTGTAATGAAATGATAATTTATTGAACATATACATGTATAGCTTTTACTATAAGAAAACATGTTAAATCAACAATTTGAAATACCTTCGGTCACCGCATTTATGAAGAAGAAAAAAATTGACATTTGATGCTATGATCATCACGGTTAAAGAACATTCGCAAAGAGAGAGAGAGAGAGAGAGAGAGAGAGAGAGAGAGAGAGAGAGAGAGAGAGAGAAACTTCGTGTGCTTTTTTTCTCTTTCTAGTGTATGCATGTTGTTTGGACATATGCTATTTATTAATATTGAGTTATTAAGCTAAAAGTGGTGGAAACGGGATCGTGCGACTAACTTAGTATATGTACAACGTCCTTTTAACCCGAAAACATTATGCAGTGCTAGACAGGGCTTGGGATCAAGTTATTTGTCTCCAATGTACATGTCCAGAAAACCAATTTTAGACAATGTTCAGGAGCTACCGAGACCCAACAAAACCATCCAACAATACATGAGACGACCGAAGAATGGCCTTTTCATTCTTCTTTATTTAAAATAATTTTGACGATAGAGAAAAACTAACTACCATACAAAATACATGTGCTTCCATATTTTATTTACATGCGGGTATCTGAAGTATTGTTTTATAGAACATTTCAGATATATGTGTTACATGTATTTATAGAAGTATATAATTAAAGAGACCATGAATTGTTTACAAAAGTAAAAAAGACCATGAATATGACCACAAAAAACCTACCCATAAACACATTAGTATTATTACTGACAAAAAGAGGTGTAATTTATAAAATCAATTTAAACGAAATAGATGGCTTTAAATAAAGTGGTTTTCCTTTCAGTAAATTATCCGTCTAACTGTTAGTAAATAGTAAATTTTATTTCACTTTCATGTTAAATACTGAAATCTGATTGGTTTAGACGCAGTTGTCAATCCGTTCTCTTACCCTCAGCGTTAGCAACACGCTTGGCAACGCGCCGACAGAACGAATTGTTACATGCGCGTACGGTTCGACGTTAAATTCACGTTATTTCTATATAAAAGCTGTAAATTTTCTCTAAAATTAAGGCATTCAGTATAATAAAATAAATAGTGCCTGTTTGGGAGGGTATCAGTTGAAATTGACACCCCTCGAAAACTATTGTCAACCTCCGCTTCGCGTCGGTTGACAATGGTTTTCTCGGGGTGTCAATTTCAACTGTTATCCTCCCAAACAAGCACTATTTATATAGTGGTCCAAAAAACTTCTTCAGCTGTGGTTTAATGCTTTGCTTTGAATTTGCGTCCCTTCAAAAAAAAAACTTACCTAATTATCTGTGGTCACCAAGAAAGAAAAAACAATGATCAAATTAATTAACATAAGGGTATTACCTTGATTTATGACATGTTCTTTCTTCATCAATTCGTACGCGTCTCGTTGAGGGTTTATCTTAAGTACATAATAAGGAATCATTCTCCGAGTCTGATGAGGTGATCAAACACAGTCGGAGTGATCAAATCCAATTGAGCCATAAGGTCTTTATGTTAGATTTGATCACACACTTGATCACCTCATTATACTCAAAGAATAATTCCTTATCACTAATATCTATATATTAATTTCAGCAATTCTTCAATTGAATATTAAATTGTTGACAAGTTTAAGTTATTTTTATTTCGTATAATTATGCTTACGCCCCAATGGTACGTCATTCGCGTCACTGATTGACTGATTGGATTTTACGTTACAAAGTCGATTCGTAATGTTATCACAGACAAAGACACTGGAAAATGTTAATATTTTCTCTTTCACATCTAGATCGGATCTAGTCACCTTCTTGGTAAATAAAAACAACAACACAAAACCCAAATCAATTCGGTCAGACTCACAAAGGGTTTTGAAAATTGTACATGTACTCAGGAAGGTGGTCCAAAACGATTCCCTGTAAAAGTAATCTAAAACAAATCAAATTCAGTGACTGTTCAAAATAATTGTTTGTATCTGTACATTCGGAAGACCTCTAAAGGTGCCCACTCCATTTAAGAATAACTTCATGGGAACAAATCCGTCCTCCACGTGTTTACTCTAAAAGAAAGGAATAGTAAGATTTGAAAATTTGAAGATTTGAAAAAATATCGAACATGTACAATTGAAATTCGTAGAAAAATTGCTTCTTACCTATAAAAGTTGTCTTTGCAATTTTGTTAAATCTCTGTGTACTCATCGACAATTCAATACAATATAATACTGTAATATATAATGATACAATATGATATTGTAACATATGATATGACATCGTATCAAGATATGATATTGTATCATATAATATGAAACAGTATTGTATCGAGTTATAAATTATTGTATTTGATCACATAATACACTTTTATAACATAACATATGATACAATATAGTTTTATATGATACAATATCATATCTTATATAACATTACAATATTGTAAAAAATGATATTATATTGTATAGTATCGTTTTATGAATTATTATATTGTATTGAATGATATTGTATCATGTATGATATATAACATCATATGATACAATATAATTTGATACAACATTGTATCATATCATGGTTCAATATCATATGATACAATATTATATTACATGTGATATAATATCAAATTATATAAAACAATATCATATTATACAATATTGTATCATAATTCACAGTATTACATCACAGTATCATATGATGCGATATCATATCATAATATACAAAAAAAATTGATACAATATCATATCGTATCATGTATTTTTTAAAAAATATTATATAATACTGTATCATATGATACAATAGTGTATCATATCATACAATACTATATCATAGGAATCATGTTATATCATTAAACAACAAACACATCTATCAAGCAGGTTTGAGTGAGGTAGGAGGGGTTTTTAGCATCCTTGATAATGGAGATCATGCTCTGTATCTGAAGCTACCTCTGCGATTCATTTATATAGTTAAATCAACCATGCAAATTTAAAATAGTACCTGTTATCTATAAATCATGTGACCTGTTCCAGTGGATTGCATCAGAATCACTAGATGCACCATCTATTCAATTTGGTAAAGACTGAATCAATGATAACCATGATTTGTCTATATAAGGGCACCTGCTCTTAAAAAACTTTAACCAGCTGAAAAACCTTAACCTTATCCAGAATCTGAAACCTATGGCTCAGATTCAGCATTCAAGCCTGTCAGGTGCATCAGTATCATAAGACGCACCATCCTTGCAAGCTTGCTGAAGTTAGAACCAGTAATAATAGAAATGGCTATCAAAGTGAACCTGCTCCCAAAACTTTAACCTGCTCCAAAAACCTTTTCCTCCAGCATCTGAAATTCATGGTCCAGATGCATCATCTATGCAAGTTTGGTGACCAAAAACATTAACCAGTTCCGGACGCCGACGCCGGGGGTATAGCATAAGCCCCCACTGTGGCAACGCACTTTGAAAAATTACGCACTTTGAAAAATTTTTTCAAAGTGCGTTAATTTTTGGACCAAGTCAACGCACTTTGAAAAAAAATTATTTTTTTTCAAAGTGCGTTGATATCGTCGATATTACGCACTTTGAAAAAAAAAATTGTTCAGGGTTTAGTCGAAATAATATTTAATTTCAGATACAATAAGTAATTGTTTTAACCTTGTGTAGCTTAATGGGATATACTTTAGAAAGAACCCACTGCATTCTCAGCTAACTCGATTAACAGTTTTTAGATTAGAATTTTTTTCCTTTTTTCATAAGCTTACGCCGTTCGACAATTTACATAAAGAACAACTCGGGAGATCTGAATTATCCAAATATGACATAAACTGCATCGCTTAGCAACTGCATTTTCCTTTTTTGTGTATGCAGCAAACTTACTAATTATCTGGTACATTGTGCTGTGCCAGAAACAAAAAATTATTTAATTTATTTATTGATAATGGAGATAATGTATAACATATTTCAACTGTCTTCAATTGCATGTGCTTATAAACAAACATGATTTTAAAAAGGATACGTTAGTTATGGTTATCAAAAACAACATGATCTTTTGGAGGATCAGTTTTTAAGTTTATAATAATTTAATGTTTGTCAATGTACATGGAGTTTTTTTTTAAATGAAGTGATTTATTTAATTAGAATTTGAAAAGACGGTTTATGTTGAAACGCTTATAGATTCTTTGACATACCATTGGAGAAATAATTGTTTGACCAGCTCGTTTTTTTTTCAAAATCACTGTATTTAATTTACAACAAAGCGTATTCCTTTTTTTGATTTTATACATTTACTCTAAGTTGCTGAATATCAAACACGTTTTGGAAGGAAAAAAGAGGGGTAGGGGACCTTCCTGTACGTAACCAATGAAATGAAGCACTGGTAATTGACCTGCATCTTTGGCTAACCCCCACTCCCACCCCTATCCCCGATTTTTAAGACGGTAAATTAGATTCAATAGTGTAACAAATCATCATACTATCAACAAATTAAGAATTTAATTTCACAATTTGTGATTTATACATATTTTTTTCAAAGTGCGTTAAGTGTCTCGATACTAAAAAATGTTGATGTACCTTCATAACGCACTTTGAAAAAAATTTTCAAAGTGGGTTAACTTGGTCCAAAATTTAACGCACTTTGAAAAAAATTTTCAAAGTGCGTTGATTTTGTCCAAAATTTAACGCACTTTGAAAATTTTTTTCAAAGTGCGTAATTTTTTCAAAGTGCGTTGCCACACCCCACCCCCGATCAAAACGGTTGCTACTTGGGACACCAATGACCGAAATTAATATAAAGGCAACATACAGACACACGTAATCACGGTGTAATGATGATACTAGATTGTTGATCCAAAATATAAAAGGGATGATGGTGGTGAAAACAAAGCCGGAAATAAGGCGTACAAAAAATGTTAAAGTGGAAAACTCTATAACATTGTGAGTTTTGGCTACTTTGCATCCTGCAATTTGATTTTGAATATTCTTTTGAATTTTTATCGATCTACGCGTATGAGCACATTATGGTTAAAGAACGCATACATTTAGTCTGATCATGTGAACTTTACTAATTTTTTCTCATCCTTAATGCATTTCGGTGTATAAAATTTGGCTGTTTATCACTTAATATTTACATCTACCGAGTATAATTCCATCTATTTCTTACGAAAACTTTAGTTAATTCATAGCTATATAGAAACTAACAGGACTGATATCGACACGCCCTGTTTATCGATTGGTCGAAATCTACAGCGGCTGAAACTGACAGGACTGAAATCGACACGCCCTGTTTATCGAATGGTCGAAACCTACAGCGACCTAAGAAAAATCACGGACTGCACGATATAATCATAATGATGTCAGACTCAAAAGATTTGTCTGTTTCTTTTATATAGCTTACGTACTATGTACGTTAACAGTAATTTGGTGTATTTTACTTACTTTTTATAATCAATTTATTAATAAGTTATAAGAAAGTTGTCAATATAAACAATAAAATGCTTTCTTTGACGATTCATGCGGGTTATGAAGGTAGCCATCATGCATAAATGATTTACATAACCCGCTAACGCGGGTTATGTGTTAGCATGTTACATGTATGTCAGTATTTTTTCTGCAATGTCGCCACCTTCATATCACGCGTGAATCACCAAAGAAAGCATTTTATTGTTTAATTAAACTCTTGATTAATAGTTGAAATCAATACTTAATTTCAATAAACTTTTCATGCAAAACCAACCAAGGACATTCCATACAATATACAGTTTATACAATTTAACACTGCTTTTACCGATACAGAAAGGGTTGATTTTTTCACATGCTATTACGTCGCCATAGTTGCTCTGATAGTGTACCTGTGTTAGCTCCTGGAGCATGAAAAATATATTTGCAACATATCGATATTATAGTTCAATTTGATTGTTAACATTGATCTTCAAATTTAAACAACTATTACATGGATTAAACCATGAAAAACATTAAGGGTGGAGAAACCTTAATATTTTGATGCCATAAACACTTTTGTGCCCAAACTACAGTCATCCACTTGAATGAAAAAAGTTCAGGGTTTTCTTTTTTTTCGAACTAATACCAGTACTCAAATTGATCATCAATTATTTGAGTTTTTTGTTCAGTTGGGCTTCCATAGTGAACATGGGATTCCCTTCCCATTCCATCCTAAAATCTTCCCTTCTTGCAGACAAAAAAGACAAAAGATGATATACCTATGTATGGTAAGCATTTAATCTATTTCTTACACTGACTGCATCAACAAGACAACACAGATTATTCTATACAATGTGTTAGCCTGACACTGGGACCGAGTATATATATCGAGATATACATACTATGTCAGAGCTACAATTCCACACATAAATGCAACTGGAATCCTATATTCATGGAAACAAATACACCTCAAACATTTTTCATGGACAGGTTGATCTTAATTTGGCAAATTTTCAAAAATTTTAATTAGAATGACAAAAAATCTTTGACTCAAAAGCATGCATGTGAAAACATATTGGAACATCAAAAAAAAATCTTTCACATCAGGGTTAGATAGAACAGCGTAATAGACATCAATTTAAGCCATGAAAATAAATAATCCAGCTCGCAGTCCAGTTAAAGAATCTGATTATTTTACAATGTATGTACAAATTTTTAACAGGATTCCATATTCATACATATGTAAACAGAGTAATAATGATAACTATGATACCCAATAATAAATAATAAACATGTATGTACAGTGATGACTACAAACAGACCAGTACCATCAACAAGAGCCCACTGGGACACACTACCTCACCTAACGTAGCCAACTAGGTATAACTCTACTTCTTCAAGGACTTTGTTGCCTAAATAGACATTCCAGAAGTTACAGTTGTCATTACGTGTTCAACCAAATGTATGAATCTAGGCATTAGCTGTGTATCTTTATTTTTCATTAATTTATTTGAATGGGGCATTGCTGTTAAAAAGATGGCAACTTATTTCATTCAAAATCTGCTAGGAATACTATAATTTTTGTTTAATGTTTTTTACTAACTTTTCTTTAGGTGAAAGAAAATCATAAGAAACTTTAGAGCTTTGTTGAAAGTAAACACTATTTGAAATCATTTTGTAATTCTGTTGTTTGTTTGTAGAAATTATTTTTGTCAGCAGACGCCCCTTTGCATTTATTAATTTTTTTTTGGACATGCTGTGAATCAATATGACCCAAGACTTTCCTTGCTCCAAAAAAGTATGACCTTTAATACTTGTTCTATATAGAATATTTCTATGACTTTTCACTTTTATTTCCATTGCAATAGCACAAAACAAGGTATTGGAATAATCGTAAAAGGGACAGCAGACCAACTCTGGTTAAAAAAAGCTGACAAAAATGGACAAACATGAGGGGCAAAAATTCTGTACATATATCCTGTATAATTGAACAACATTACGTAGTCCAGATTTTGCTAAATTATTCTACTGACACACATTATCCAATCATTTCCCTGTTAAAGGCATACATGGGTAAACTTGTATTGGACACCCTTTTTCATCCTCGAGAGATCCAGTATTTCTATTGGAGCTCGCTAGGGTCAAAGGTTGTATACTAATGCTAGCAATTCCAGAGACTACCATAAATAAATCAAGGAAACAGGTTGAAAGCAAATGAAAAAAACCATCTAGTTTCATTTGTAGAATTCATTTGTATGCTTCTTAATTAAATTACTTATGATTCTGTTAACCCATGTATGCACTTTAATTTCCCAATAAACAGATTCCTCAAAAAAAAAAAAAAAAAAAAAAAAGAGCAAGAGTCATTTTCAAATATAAGCTAGCAATAACCTTCGTGAACACTGGAATGTTGTGCAAGAAATCTCTACATTGGTTATGTTCAAATACATGTACATGTAGATTAATTCATATACAATCTTTACAATAAAACTTAACAACAGAATAATCATAAATACATTGTATCATTAATCACATCATTTTTTTTCACTTTACAGAAAATAATCAAAATCAATCAAAACTGTTTATTTTTTTAAATCCTGAGGACAGCAAATACACAGAAGAAAAAATGAGAGAAAAAATAATAAACTCTACAGAACTTGAATTCAATAAAGCAGTTGACAATCTCGTATCACTTATTTTCAAAGACAGACACGTCATTTCTAAAATTACAATATTTTGTTTTATATGTCATACAAATTACTTAAACTTTGAAAATTGTCAGTTGAAATAAGAGGGTCCCTGAAGAGGGGGAACTAAGCACTAGAAATATGAATGAGTCTCTGAGAGATGTAGTTGACTTATCCACTGTTGTTGGTACTGTCTCCACTGCTTTGTTGACTTGTAACAGCCCAAACTACACAAATAACAAAAACACACTTGTTAACATTTCACAAGTTTTTACAAGTTCTTCATCTACCACAACAGCTATTAAAGACACTATGATTTTATTTCACCTTAAAAAACACAGTTTTTTTGTTGTTTTTTTGTTTTTTTTTACATATAAATATTTTCTTAAAATACTATCAAAGATATTTTGTGGAGAGTTTCATGATAACCAAGATTTTTTGTGGATTTATTTGCTCTATATATATTTTTTTTGTTGACCTGTCATGTATGGTTTTTCATCTCTGGCAACTTGTCAAAACTACCTGGTATACAATACAATATCTTTCTAAATTCTGTTACTTTTATGTTCCAAAATTGTGTAACTCGGAGAAATCAAATTTCACCCCCCCCCCCATGTAAAAACGTTCATTAACTTTATGGATGCATAAACTAATGTATCACTATTTTCCATGTTTAAACTAAATGAATTTCTTTTGAGATCCTTTTTCATTCAAAACTTGGTAATTTAATTCCATTAATATAAAAATATTGTAACTGTTATCACCATTATAGACAAATAAATGCTTAGAAAGAAATTTTCAAATCAATCAAAAATTTCTTACAGTGGTTCCAGCATGCATGGTCACTGATTTTCCAAAAAAATATATTCACTCTATGATATATATATATATATACTAAAAAACAAAGAAGCAAGGCTGCATAAGTTGGCTGCTTTTACTTATCCATTGCTATGGAAACAGATTACAGTTAAAAAAATGCAAATCTTAGCTACTTTTAACTCATATTGAAGATTTAAAAGTTAAAATTCATTTTCAGTTTTCATGAATACAGAAACATAGGTGGTAAATCATTCAAATTTACCTTTCTTTGTTGATATATGTATTTTACCCATTATTTCTATTTGAAAATTAAAATTTTCGTGGCAAATGCTATTATAAGCTTAAATATATTCAAATTTTCATCTTTAAAATAGCAACTGGACCACATAGCATCTTGCTTCTTTATTCATCAAAGTGTATCAAACTATGAAAAGTGACGGAAATTGGTGATTATGCATGACCTCCAAATTACGGTATCTACAGAGAATTGAAATTAAAACAGCCATAGAAGATCATGAGCAAACAATGGGGTTTTTACAATGAAAAAAGTATATCAATTGGAAACAACACTTGCTATTTCTTAAGACTGCAAAATATTCCAGATTTTCCAATTACATATACATATATCTAAAGATAACAATGGGTCTATCTAGAAAAATATTTCTTCCTTAAAAATTGCTTTAAAAAGGAGTTGGTGTGTCTTTACTTCCCACATGGTATAAGGGGCTTACAGGAACAGTTATTTATATGATAAATCAAACAATTATTAAAAGTTTCATGCTTCAGTTAAAATGTTTTGGTAGCAAGTGTTGTCATAACAAATAGCTATAAAAGTGCATGAAAAACCATCTCTAGACTAGTGTTTGTGTACAAAATAATCCTTCCTGTCTAAAAATAAGATCAAAATAAAGAAGACCGAAGCACGAAATGACGACACAGAAAACAACCTTTAGCCACCATATTTTGAATACACCCAAGCTGCAAGAGTTAGAGGAGAGTGTATATTTAACAACATAATACATTACATATTCAAGCTTATCTAAGGCTAGAGAGATGTCCATTGGACACATATACCCCCGCAAAACTTTTCTAAGCAGGAAGTCACTTTAAGTTATGAAATTTGACGCCATTAACAAAATGAAAGCCAAGAACTGTTCTATTGTTTCTCTGTCTCAAAATTGATGAAATTTTTTTTTTTTTTTAAATTTGCGTCTGAAAACTTCAAATGAGTTTATATGATCTTTTAATAAGATAGTTTACAGCCCAGGAAACTTAGATATGACAGACAAACAGACAGATAGATAGACAGACTGACAGGGCAATTTCTTATACCCAGCAAAAATTGTTTGCTGTGGGGTATAGTTATACAGCCCAAGTCTGTGAAACAACAGAAGGAAAGCTAACTTTGCAACGATGAATCAATAATGCTATTGACCAACAGGTATTGATGGGTACACTTGTAAGGCTACAGTAGAATATACCAGCACATTATATATTCTAGATTGGAAGACAGACACAATTGAACACTACATGTAAACATTACAATGGCCATCTTGAGAACCTTACTTCTGTGGATTAGCCATAAGTAGATGCCACCCATGCTGATTGCAATGAAACAGAATAACATCTCCATGTCAAAAAAGGAGTAACAGATCAAATATATTTCATATCAATATATACTTCACACATTTGCAAGCTTTAGTCCTTAATTATTAAAGCATTAGCATAATTGAAGTACATATGTATTAATTAAGACACTGAGAGCAAACATTCCGAGACACTATACCGTGAAGCAAGACGTTACCTTCTCCCATGCCAGCAGTGTAAGTTGAAAACGGAAGGATCCTTTCATTTCTCGGATACTTTTGTCAAATTACTTTCAGATGTCATAAAATTATTTTGCAACACAATTCTAATTTATGATTTAAAAAAAAAAAAAATCTTTGCTTTATTCAAACATTTATCATTTTAATTTAAGAATGAAAGGACCTTCTTTGATATATATCAGTTAGTTCAGATAACATTGTTTGGTGTGAAGCATTTGATATACTCACCGACTATTATTATGATTATAATAATTATGATTGCAATAAGAATTAACCACATCTGGAAATAAACAAACAAGTGTTCACAAATAAAATGAGGTGCACAAAAAATGTTGAAACAAACAATGAAATACATAAAATGACCAACTTGGATAGGTATGCTCAGTCAATGTTATACTGAAATATATAAGAACTGTTTGGATATTTTTTTTTAAAACGCATGTTAACATTATGTTTCCCTAAATTTCTAAGCAAAAAGATAATCAGATGATTAAAAGATCTGTTAATTCAACTAAAATTATTAATAATGGGAACTTCATTTAATTTCTTGTTCAAATTTGTTTCAAATTACCTCAAGTTACTGGTAAGTCTAATTAATTTTTGATGAATTAATATGCTTTTTTTTTGGGGGGGGGGGGTACATAAATTATGTGCAAGGAATGGCATAAATGATAAAACTATTTTATTATGGTAATGACTCAATTAACCTCAACAGGAACACCATCCAAGTCAGTCCACAAATTTCACATAATTTGTGAAAAACAAAATAAAAACTGAAATTTAAACAGCCTCTGAAACCTTTTATCAAGTAAAGTAACCTTTAAATTAATAACCTCAAATTAATAAAGATCATATTATGTTTATTAAATGGATATTATTTGAAATATGAAGTACATGCTGAAATCTTTTCTGCACAATTTTTAGGCACAAAATGAAAACTACCGTAGTAGCTCATTTATCACCTCCCCCTTTTCCTCCATTGCAATAATAATTTTAACAAAGTAATTAATGTAACTAATTGCTAGCCTATACCAAATATCAATTTCATGATAATAGCCATGATCATGCATATAAATATAAATTCCAAAGTCAAATTGTCTAATCTCTTTTTTCCCCCCAAAAAAATATTTGACCAAAAGTGGTTTTATCAACCTATAAAAAATGTCAACCTATAATGTTGTGAATACAGAGGCCAGATGTTTGACATGTGTTACCATTAAACAAATTGATTTAAAACCATGACTTTGGCTTTTGCAAATATCAACACATTTCTATACAAAAAAATGTAAAGAAATATAGGGCACCATCTTTAAAGTTTAAGAAAATCAAATAGCCCATGTTGTACAAAGAGACGCCGTTCAAGTAAAAAAGGGGCCAGGTTTCAGAGACTTCTGAAATCAACAACAACAATAAAAATGATACAATATCTTTTACACAACACATACATCTAATCAACAAAAAGAGGTGTGGCCTAAACATAAGGAATTACAACTGATGGCTAAACATCCAGAATGTATAGAACTTACCAATGATAATAATTACAATGACAGCGATGATCACGCCCAATATTATCATCATCTACAATTGGTTTTTAAGCCATAAAATTCTCTGATTGAATTATATCGACCTCCACAGAGAGGAAGCATTTGTGGGCCTTTTTGGTCCGACTGCAACATGGCAAGTCACAAAAGAACGGAAGAATGAAAGAACAATGTAATTAGAATGAGAAGGCTGCTTTCAAATTGATACTACAGACCCTGAAACATGCTATACTACAGTTTAGCAGTTGCACAAAATACTATCATTAAATGCCATTTAAATTTTGTTTTAATCTCTTATCAAGTAACTTATTAATAAGATTACCATCTATTTTTCATATTGAGGGATTATCAAATGCTAATTTTGTACAACTCATCTAATTTTCACTAATATGCCCGATCTCTGTCAGTTGTCAATTTAATCTATTTATTATTAGTATGAATCAGCTTCAGGAAAAAACTAAATTATGAAATAGAATAGAATATTTCCTTGTCCAAACAGACAAGTAGGTTTCTCAACTTATATTTTAAATCAAACTGAAACTGACAGGTTGATCTTTTTACATAAATAAATATCATCGTTTTGCTGACATTGTACGTGTATTTGGACCTTCCTTTAAACTCTGTTGGGAAGTTTTAAAATTGTAATTTGCAGATTTCAACTTTTGACTGTTTTGATATCCAAGCAAGATGTTTCATATAGTCATGTTTCTTCGTTCCTTTATCTAGGAATCCTTCAGAGTATGACAAACCAGCTGTATATTGATGTCACAAGAACGTTACTGTTCTTTTTGCATATTTTCTGCATGTACCAGTAGAACTCTAGCTTTAAATGTAAGGCAAGCTTTCACAAGGTCCAAGTTCTATATTTTCTGCCAAATAGCTTGCATGGAATAGCAAGTTCATTTTCCAGGTGTACTGTAGTAGCATGTTTCAAGGCCTATTCAATTTCTATACGCCGCACACAATTTTGATTGGCTGAGGGAATTTATGTTAATAACCTTTTTGGTCTACATCTCAATCACTTGCACCAAAATCCTACCAATCTGCATGACATTAATACATTTTAATTTTGTACAATTTTATTTTTATTCAAAAGCACCTACACTTAATGATAGAAAATTGAATTAATTTAAAAAGAATAATTTAAACAGCAACCCAATTTATAATCATATAAACTGGGCGGGAACAATTTACTGCCCCAACCAGGTTTATGCTCCTACAAATTGGGTAGTTATAAAATTGATTCCTTAGTAACGTACAACGAAAGACCACCACACAGTAACCCCTTCAGTTGTTCAAGCCTTGATAGTATGTATGGCTCTCGTTCGAATTAAATTTGAGGAGAATAAGTTTTAATATGTGGACAAATATTTTAGGTTAGATAATGGTTTCAAAAAACCCCCCAGAAATAAACATACCTTGCAGTTTTTCCACCAATACTTTCTTTTCAGCTTGCCAGCACTAGCTTCAAATTGAGAGGCTCCTGCCTGCAGTGCGTCTAATAAAACAGACTGGATTTAATATATGCTGGCAACAATTTGGATTTTTTTATTCAGTGGATGGTTAGCACTTCAGTAGATCTTAGATTAAAGCCCATATATTCAATAATCC
The DNA here is from genome assembly GCA_020458035.1 of Magallana ariakensis. Taxonomy (NCBI): domain Eukaryota; kingdom Metazoa; phylum Mollusca; class Bivalvia; order Ostreida; family Ostreidae; genus Magallana; species Magallana ariakensis. The sequence goes on along the minus strand of CM035814.1, from coordinate 26,539,474 downwards.
ATATAGCTTGAGTTAGGTCATTTAGTATCAAAAATCTTTTTAAGTCTTTCACTTTACCTGCCCTGTCATCTAGTTCTGAAATTTTCTGGTCCCTTTCTAGTACTTTATCAACATTGACTCTCATAATATCCACAACCTGTAAAAAAATATTCATTTTTTTAACGAGTTAAAAAAGGACCTATTAGTTATCCATAACTTTAACTAGACATTTTTAGAAATTTATTTCATTAAACGTCAATACAAGTTTTGTTACAAACCTCATCCACTTGGGCCTGGGTCTGCTGTAAGCGCTTGCTGGGCTGTGCAGGCTGTGGGCCCCCTGGGCCTCCGGCTGCCGACCTAAATAAAAAAAATAGGAGTCAATTTTTTTAATCCTTTTACATAAGTGCACTTTAATTACAGTTCTTTAAACACCATGGTAGTCACTTTGGTCCTGAATATAACAAAATCCTGTAAGGAAGTCAAAGAATGGCAATGAGATAATCTTATATTTAGGCTAAGTAAACTAATAGAAGAAAATATAAATATTAACACAACACAAAAATTATAAACATAACAGCATTTTCAACAATATATAGTTTCTGTCAACATAAATCTACAGGTACATTTTAAAAAACCTCAATCTTTATTTTGCAAGTGTTTGAGTGACATCATCATCATCGTCATGTATTTGCATCCACTGAATACAATTTGTATGAAATTCAAATGTGTTCAAACTACTTCATTCTTTTTCTTCTGATAAACCCAAATCCCAACAGTTAAAATCAATTTGTCCAAGTTTAAAACTGCTTTCAAAAATATCCTCTAGCAATGTGCAATGAATCAAGTGTCATTTTATGTTCAAATACTTACAATGAAAAATCTTTACATTGTTATAAAATGTCTAATTTCATACCTTAGCGTTTTACAATGCATGGAATTCTTTATGATACATGTATATAAATTTTTCAGCTAGATTAAAATTTTCTTAAATTTTAGCTCCAAATTTTTTTCAAACACCTTGTATTGGTCTTATTAATGATTTACTTTCAATACATGTATGTTAAAATCTAGAAAAAAAATCTAATAACATCTACATGGACATAATACTTCCTTCCTTATGTCGAGATTTTGTGCCGGTCACATTTTCAAAGCTCTTTTAATCTTTTGGATTTTTCTAGAGCATGTACAGTTGTACTACATGTACAAAAAATACAATTACATGTATAGTTAACTCATAATAATTAATACAGTAAAAATTAAAGCATGACACAGTCATCAACATATCTTCAATAGTGAAAAATCACAGAAAAAACAATACTGTTGGTATATATTGTGCACAAAAACAAATTAAAAACAATTATACACATGCATTACACTTATAATTCAACATAATAAAAAAAAGTTCTATACACATACACAAAACATAATCCCTGAAGATGTTCTCATGCTGTTACCCTAGTAATGACAGATTTTTAGGACCAAGATGTTAGCTGCATGTGTACAGAGGTTTTTTTTGAGTTGGATTGCATCCAATCTAATTAAATCTAGATTCTTTGAACTCCCATATTTTGCCATGTCACAGAAACATATAAAAACAAATGAGTTTTGAATCCATCACATTCAATGAATCATTTTTTTAGTGGCAAATTCTATATATTATAAGTTTTTTTTCTCATGATTGATTTTTTTTTTTTTTTTTTGGCAGTTGGGATGAAACTGCAAAAGTTTTGAGGAAAAAAAATAGCACTCAATCTGCTGAAAAATCCAGTTGGACAATATGGTCTTGACTCAATGTAAATATGATTCCAACAGCATGAGAACTCAACCATACTCACATGGGTGGCCCTCCTGGTCCGGCCACGGGGTTCTGTGGAGGAGCAGACCTTAATAAAAGTCAACTAACATGAAACATTCATTATATATACCATAATTATTAACTATTAAACATCCATATTACTCCATTCCTCGAACTGTAAATTCCTAATAAAACTCGAAGATTTAATATCAATCTGCCTAAAATTGCAAGAAGCATCCCTCACAGATTTTAAATCTTGCTTTTATTTTTCTGACAGACTTGTAGTGTGCTAGATGGAATTATATATAACAGAAGTTTGGGGCTTTCAATTTCATATTTTCACAGTTAATACAAAAATACAGAATTGCGGAATTAAGTACTAAGTCTACTTAACACACACAAACAGTTTGAATAGTTCGCAATGATTCAGCTGTACACAGGGGAAGTTTTCAGAGATGAGCTGTCAAACCAAGCTCAGCAGTAACTCAGTGTTTAGCACTTGTTTACTTTTAATGAATTTTTGTGTATCCCCTTAGGACAACTAACTTGGATGTCAGTATATTAAAGATATAGCATGATCCGTATTGTGAGTGGCGGTGCAGATGGAGACTTAATCACACCAACCACTATAAGAAAGATTATGTCACTACACAACTTGTTTAGGCCCTAGAAGTTACTGCCTGGCCTAGGACAGATTATCATCAAGCACCACTTCTAGCCCTGTAGTGAAACATCACAAATCGGCACAATTAAACTCTGGTGGCAAAAACTGGTAGGCTACTCGGCGAAAAATGTTATATTATTTTAAGCAATTAATGATCGGCATTTGAGTTTTCTTCAAAGAGTTTAATATTCGAGTGATCATATGTCAATTTGGTCCCCTCAAAATTACGAAACAAATTGATAATTTTCTCAATAAAAAGATGTTGTCCCAAAAGTTGCAGTAAAAGACTGACAGCATCAAATTGCAAATAACCACCCCACCCCAACCCCAAAGTCTGTGGTATTGTTCATACCACGGCTCTAGAAATTCATAGAAGGCACACACACGAAGCTTTATATGGCTTAAATTTAGCAATATAATAGTAGATTGCAAAATATGATGGAATAGCTCTCTCTCTGCAATATTTTTTATATATTAATGAAGGACCGATTTGCAACTGCAGATATTATCTTTCCCTGGTTTCTTCATTTGTATCAAATGCATGATCAAAAAACCCTCACTACGTTTATGACTTACATCTTGAATCAAATAATTATTGCAGAAAAGGATCTTTGGGGTCTAGCTTCCTCCACAAGTCGATGAAAAATATTATAATGGATGGCGATTGACTGGGAATGACGTCATGCTATCCGGGTTCCGGAAAGAAAAAAGTCAACCAAACGTTTTACTTTAAGAAGAAAAAAACGACTGCTCAAGCTTTACATTAACGCTGACAATGGTATGACCATGAGTCTGTTAAGCTCACCGTGTAAATAAACTCACGAGAAAATGAGTCATATTTTATATTGTATTTGTTGATTGGTGGGGGGGGGGGTCGAAAAAAAAATGCTTTAGAAAAATAAAAATATATATTTTAATCGATTGTAGCGAAGTAGAATACACCCAGGGACGATTTAGTTTTTAATAGTTCTATAAATTTGGTTCCCCAATTTATTCAAGTTAAAGTTAGGTTTGCGGCTTGCATTATTTAGATATTGAACCAAAGTTACATACTATTTTGTTCACTAAACAGTCTTGTTTAATATAAAATTTGAATGGTTTTGCCTGACCCGTTTTATAGCTACAAAAGGTCAAAGTTCGTGATTTCAAACTGTCATTTTCATGATTTTGATGCAATGTAAATATATGTATAATTTCGTGAATGTTGAAAATAATGACACTATTTATATCATGATTTGTTTCTATAGATTTCTAATGAACTATTAAAAATTATAATTTAATGCAACAAAAGTCAAAATTTTGGACTACTACGACGTGAACGAAAACATCTAATTTCAATTTTTAAGTCCACCGATGTCAGGAAAAACTTATCTTAAATTAGTATAAGTGTAATTTGGTGTTTCTAAAATACTATATAAAACTATATGTTGCGGACTTCGTTTTTGTTGAAATTGACCTGTTACTCAATCATTGTAAACTACAAAACCCCGCGAAATAAAAAAAAAACAAACCATGAAATCAATTATTACGTCATGTAAATTTTGACTCCTATTTGAAATAAAGAATAGTTGGTGTTACGTAACAATGACAATCTGTGAGTTATCTCCCTTCCAAACCTGGAAAATGGAATTAATGAATATTATCATGAGGTGATCAAATACAGCCGGGGTGATCAAATCCAATAAAGCCCGAAGTGCTATAGGATATAGGTTTGGTCTATAAGTATATATAGGTAGCAGAACAATATAATCTACGAAAAGCTTTTGATTGAGTATTTGCTTATAGAAGATGATAAATTAAAAAAAAATATATTATGTGTTACCTGAGCGAATTATTAAATGGGTTTAAAATTAGCTGTTTAAAAAAAGATATAGAAAGTTTAAACTTAATATATTGTTTGTTAACGTTATCAATGGTTTCTCTTCATCCTATAATTTCAGGTGTTTCTTAGGGATCTATTTAATTAATTTCCATTCTTGTTTTTGAGGCTTGGTTTGATTCGATTTTATCTTTATATGTATCCTTGGCAACAATTTACCCAAACCGAATCTCGCTCTAAATTAACCCCCCCCCCCAATACACACCTATATAAAAATTCAGGTCATGATTTGTCATCCGGACATTATACTCATCACAAAGGGCAATGCTGGTTCTCAGTGACAGCGAACCAGTTTTATAACAGTGTGGTTTCCAAATTGGTAAACAGGATTCCGAGGATGACTGGTGTCTTAGACTCACTTGCATCGCAGATCGGTGCCAGCGTTGAAGCAACAAGATTTTTGTTATCGTTATTTATAGGTAAAGCGAATTCGTGTGTTTTTAAAATTGATGTCAGTCGCAAATTACGTTATGCAGTGACGATGCTCGTGCGTTTTCTTGAAATTAGGTCCGGTAGGTTATACAATCACAAAATTTAATTTACGTATATCTACTTGCCTACAAAGTTAAATTTACATACCCGAAGTAGCTTTCTTTTAAGCTAAATACTATTTCTTCAATTCTTGCTTATTTCGTTAATGACCCTAGATGCTCTTGCGTTTTGTTGTAATTATAAATTATTAAGGTCTGACTTTTGCAATATTACTGTGACTGTCCGAAGTTTCTGCTTCAATCACTTTTTGCGTAATATCTTGATCATCATAAAGCAAATTGAAAGCTAGACTTAAAAAAAAAATATTGACAAGCAAAAAAATGGTCTTTGGTATGTATAAATTTGCAAAAAAAAATGGGGGGGGGTAAGACCCCCCAAGCACGCCCCCCCTCCCCAGTTCCGACGCCTATGTCTTTGGGCTTAAACTACATCTATTCATTAGAATGAAAAATGTCCAGATTATCTGTTCTGAAACGCCCCCTCTACCGCTTGAGATTTCAGTACACAACCTAGTCCAAAATATCTGAAGTTTTCCTGGCTGTTTTTAACGATTTTGATATTTTACATGCCAGGAAAATGTCAGAACCAGCGCCATTACAAAAACTGGAAATTCACCGCCTCCAACTGGAAGCACCATTCTAGGCTCGATTTTAAATAAAAATATCTTTAAACTCAGTAATACAGCTTAAAATATAATTTTACTCCACATTTTGATAATCACAAATTGTTATTGACCTATTTTCTCGCAAGATTTGAAAAATGCACGAAATTAAAGCAAATATCAACAGTTCAATAGAATCTGTTCAACAGCTTGTTTATAGGATGAAGAGACCCACAAAAGCGATATTAGTGAGCACTAAAATCATCGTTTTATTAATTGTGTGTAACATTTGATTGACAACTTGTAAATATTTTAAATTGAGCCGAGAATGCCGCCTCCATTTATTTCAGACTATACACAACCCAAAATTGAAAGTCGACGGGGGTTTTGCGTTGCAAAAGACATGAAAGTACATGTACCCTGTAAGATGACGTTGAAAAATTGTACGAGGTGCCCCGAGTGCCTCCGAATGGAGAAAAGATGTAAACATTTTCTATTTTGAATATCCGTAGGATATTTGGTTTTGTTCATGTAAAATTCCCCGGGGATAAATGAAGAAATCTAGGGTTTTTTCCCTCTTGTTAGACAGCCATTCACAAAGCTCAGAAAACAACAGAAAGCGAACTGGATAATTGCCATTTCATTGAGATTTGTCAGCTAGGTTAAAAATGAACTGTGTAAAACAATTGATGAGCAATGCATTATTTTGCTTGATTATTTAAATACTCTGCCCCTGGTTTATGTTTTCACCTCTTTTTGCTCAATATTTTGATAATATATAAAAAGTGCCTGTTTGGGAGGGTAACAGTTGAAATTGACATCCCTCGAAAACCATTATCAACCTCCGCTTCGCTTTGGTTGACAGTGGTTTTCGAGGGGTGTCAGTTTCAACTGTTGCCCTCCCAAACAGGCACTATTTATTTCATTACCGGGGTATACTGAATGTCTTAATTTTAAAGAAAATTTTATAATTAATGCTTTTAAATTTTTTAAATAATTGATCAACAAATAAACTTGAATTCTACAGTGAACTGTACACGCATAATTTATGCGCATATAACAATTCGTTACCATTTTTTGGCTCCTGGAGCTAATTAGGTATAGATAATCCTAGATTTCTCTTACTCTTGCCTCCCTTTATGAATTGATATTTACAAATATATCAAATAATGATAGCAAGGGTAACATTCAGAGGAGTGTTACATTTGGGTATAGGCTCCAAAATGAAGCTTAAAAATGCAAACATGATCGAGACTCCCTGAGAGGTCCATATATGGGATATGATACCTCTGTGGGCCTCTTGTTATTTTTAGTTGTGTGTTGAAACCTGACAAGTTAGAGGGGGCATTTCAAATGGAAATTGATGATTTTTTTTTTCATATTATTGTATGAACATTGTTTGAACCCTCAGGTATTTATATAAATCAAATATATTTTGTTCTTACATTACAAATTATTGAAGTGAGATTTTTTTTACAGGATATCCTTTAGGATTTTTCCATCGTGCCTTTATACATGGAAAAGATGAAAACATTCACCATGTGTTTTTCACAGCAACAGGTCTTGCTGTTTATTATTTTAACTTTGGTAAGTTAGTCTTCTGCATTAATACATTTTAACTTTCAGTGTATTAAAACATACGTAAGATGTAGAAAAAACACGTAATCTGTCAATGGCAGCGCAATTTCATGTTTTGTATGTTATTTTTTCTTTTTTCAGGTTTAAATTTTATTCATCCTATTGCCAATATCCTTGTGATATATGTATTACTCAGGGTGGCAGGCGGATCCAAATTCTCAGTGGTCTTCAGTTTTATTTTTAACTTTGTGAGTGTATTAATATATTTTCATTGGTAACTAGAAATAATTGGTTTAAATAACATAAAAGTGATACAGCACAGCTGTACTGTAAATTCCTAATTAAACGCGAGGAATTAATATCCGCGTAAAATCGCGAGAAGCCCGTCTCGCGAATTTTAAAATCTCGCTTTTAATTTTCGGACATATGTAAACTACATGAAACTATGATAAAATTTCGGCATTTGCGATTTTATGTTCTTGCGATTTGATGGAAAACCGTTGAATCGCGGAATTAGGTACTCGCGTAAAATAAGGATTCTACAGTATGTCAACGCAACAAATACTGTAGTTAATACACCAACACAAGTACACGCATTATCACTTTTATTTTTACTCATCGGTGTGTTTGATATTTTGTAATAAACTTCTCTTTAAGATGTAGCTACCGGTAATAGTCAAGCTCTCCACTATTCTGCTGTTCGTCGAAGCAGATCACTAATCATTGTCTTCTCAATGCTTTTAAGTGAAGTGTTAATCCTCTGTATAATGAAAAGAATATGCTGTGTTTGATTGAACGTTTTTTTGCATTGTAGTTATACCTTTTATATAGTTACTTGGAGAGTGTGAGATTGGAGGGCTACTCTATAACATGGAGCACCCCTCAGTGTGTGCTCACTCTCAGACTCACAGCCCTCGTCCTAGACTACTATGATGGGAAGAAAAGTCAGGTAATACAGGTGTAGGTCTCAAAGAAAACAAATGAAAAGTCTCTAGAATACCATTGAACACACAAATCTAGGGGTGCTTTCCATTAATGTTGCCTCGCCGGTGACATCATCCAGAAACGGTGATGTAAATGGAACATTTGGCAACGTCAAAATGCTCTAGTGAGGACGATCTGATACTTGTCTTGAAATTTGGTCAAGAAATTTTGGCTATTTGCAGTTTTAATGCATTTCAATGTAGTACTATGTAGGACAAATTGTAGTTTCAGAAATCTGGGTTTTGTAGAATATGATAACCTCGATGCCATATTGTTTCTGAATAGGCAACGGTATATTGCGTTGCCATAATCGTTCACCGGCGACGCACGTACCAGCAATCAGTGACGAAGGCAACAACGGCAAATCCGGCAATGCTGTTAAAATGGAAAGCACCCCTATATTATTTCTGACAAGTACACCATTTAATTTTTGATATAGGGCACTCAATTTAGTTTTCCTATGATTATTTTGGGACACAATTCAGTTTTCTTAATATGATTAATATGGGATACTGAATTCATTTTTTCATTGCTTAAATAAGGATGGTCAATTTGGTTTTGAAGGCTTGCCAATGGATTTTGGGCACTGCAAAAATATAAGCATTCTGCCATAAGTTGACTTAATTAAATTTAAGCTTTGGACCAAAGAAATCAGCACTCTTAAGAACTGGGAAATGTGCCTAATGAATTCTTTTTTATAAATTCAAATATTTTATAATCACCAGTAGGAGTACTTTTAAAATAATATTTAAATGTAATTTTGTCCATTGTGTTACATTCATCTTTACCAAAGCAAACATGATTACCATTAATATTTGTTGATTTGAATTCTGTTATAGGACAAGCTTTCAAAAGATCAGAAGGAAAATTTCATCACAGACATTCCGTCTCTGCTTGCTATCTTTGGCCAGTGTTTCTATGTGGGAGGAATGCTAGCTGGACCACAGGTAATTGTTATATTGGAAAGCTAAATTTAGTTAAGTTCGTCTAAAACCAAACCTTTAATTTGGTGGTAAAACTTGGCTGCACAAAGTACCATATGTTTTCAAACAAATTTCTAATTAAACAAACACAAAAATCCAACTTATTTTAAAACTTTTAAAAAAATCTAAACTCATTTATTATATACTATTATTAAGTAAGAAAAAACTTGGATCAGGATAAAAATACTAATCTTAAAGAAAAATTGGTTTGCACTTCCAAAATCACTTCAACTTATCCATGGTTATCAAGATATCTTGACTTTTCAACTGTTACATTGGTTATTTCAGTTTGGTATAAGGAAGTACTTGGCTTTCATCAGAGGAGAGTTCAGTGCAATAATGGCTAAAGATGCCTCACCAGAATTGAAGGACCATCCACCTTCCAGGTAATGTCTTTTATCCTTGTATATGATAAGCGGGAACATGGATAAGAGACACTGTAAACTAACTTTTATTCGCATGCAAGAAATTTTCGCAAGGTTCACGAGAGCCTTATTGTTGCAAATATTTCTCGCAGCGAACCAGTATTTGCTGTTAAGAAAACAGGTGTGGATAAGGTTTGGTCGCGAAAATTAGTCACCACGAACCAGTCCATCTCGGGTAAATCGCGAAATAAAGTCATCGCAAATAATAGTTGGTTTACAGTAAGCAGTTGTTTGAAATTTCCAGATGATCTCATGCCGTTTGGATTTTTAATTTTTATGCAATACATGTATTTGTTGACATTTTAAAAAAAAAACATAGGAGGAGTATCAAAACGCAATGGGTGACTTATGGTTAACTACCTGTATATATTCAATTTTTGATTTCTTATAACGATATTTTGTCTCTCAGCTTTTCTTAATGAATGAAGTAAGGTTACTGTTGGCTGTTGTACCAAGAATAACAATACTGGTGGTTCGTTATTATGATTTATATATTAAAATGAAACCCTAAAAAATACAAAGAAAGTATGCCTTATAATGTGAATAACTTGATAATCATAAATTGGTAGATATATAATTATATAGACAATAAATCCACAACAGATACATGATGTTCATAAATGATAAGAGTTATCACTCTTCCATATAAACATGCAATTACTTTATCCATGCAATTTCTACAAGTACAGGTAACTCTCGATAACTCGAAGTCCATGGGACCGAGGAAAAACTTCGAGGTATCAAGAGTTCGAGTTTTCAAGAGTTCGGAATTTTCCGGGTTGACTGACGGGTTTTAAAATTAGTCTCACCGGATGTTATGATTAAGCCATTAATTTAGTGCTTACCTTTGGGCACGTGCTTAAACAAAGTTTTCTTTTCAGTTAAATATACAGACCTGGATGTTTTAAAAACTAAATAGAAACAAATATTGAATAAATTCATGATACACTGTAATTATTTATTTTATGCATCATATTGTGATCAGATTGCTCAGTACTACTGGACTGCGAGACGACATGTCGTAAATTAGATAATTGAATATCACCCATTGTTCCCACTTTACGGGTCCTTCATCAGCTGTAAGAACTTGTTCAGCAATATCATTATAATGACAATGATGCTGATAAGTATAATTTTTACTGTTTAATACTTCTAAAATTTTTATCAGGGCTGAAAATTATCGTTTTGTCTCGATTAATTTCTCATTTTCACTGCGCCTTCAAATTATCCTAAAACGGTCGGTGTTAATTATAGATTAGGTACTGGTATGGTCAATCATCAAACAATTATCACCTGGCAGGACAAGTGTCGCCTGAATAAACAACCCGTGACACGGGTCCCTCGTCTAACGCATGGAGCAAGTAGGTGTTAATTAGGTAATGCTTGGATATACACAGCCACTTCGAGGTATCGAGAGTAAAAAACTATAGATTATGAATAACGGGACTGTAGTTTGACTTCGAGGGATCAAGGGTTTCGAGAGTTCAAGAGTTCAAGAAATCAAGAGTAAATTTGCTTAGTTATATAGGGAAAAAAATCGGGACCCTAGACTCACTTCAAGCGATCAAGAACATCGAGCGATCGAAGTTCGAGCCATCGAGAGTTACCTGTATAATAATTATATTCAACATTATAACATGGTAGAATTTATGCAATTAGAGATACTATTCACATGTACCTCCATGAATAACAAAAATTAAATTTTATAGATATATTTACATCACAAAAATGTTGATTGTCGATCACTTATACTTGTAGTTTTAAAACTTGTATAGTAAAGGCTTTGCAGTGTTTGTGTGCTGATTGTACAGAATGTTTTTGTTTTTTTCAATTACAGTGTTGGCCCTGCTTTGACCAGACTCGCCCTTGGCATTTTATACATTGTCTTGTTCCAGACGGGCAACATGCTGTTCTCTGATGAGTTCTTCTTTACCCCTCAGTATCAGGTTTGTTCGAACAAAACGGTTAACTGTCAACTACGGGATCAGAGAATATAACATACCGTGGAATCATCATTGTTTGCGGGGATCCAATGTTTGTGGCTTTCGTGGGTCCATGAATTTACATGTATATCCCCATGAACATACATACAAGCATTTGTTTTTAAATATTTATTCAAATTATCACTACCAACGAAATTACGTCCCTACAACGAGGAAAGTTTTGGCTACCCACAAACATTGCCCCCCCCCCTCCATGAATGAAAATGATTCCACACCATAACCTGGTTGTGCAGGTGCAGAGTTATGAATTTGATTCAAAAAATGGGAATACATTTAATAATAATTTTCGTGATTTTATATGGTGAGATTTCTTAATGATAATAAGAATAATATTTGTCACATGTTTCTATAACTGTATTTTTTTGTGTTTGAGATATCCGCAAAATTTTGCAAAAAAAAATAACACCCCACAGAAAAATTCCATTATGAGGTGATACAAAGAAGATACTTTAATACAGTCAAAATTTTTTTCAAACTAGATGAGACTGTTTAAAAACTTCAAGATATCCGAGTATTTGAGATCTCGAGGGTAAAATACTTAAAAAATAAGTGGTTGGGACTTACAAATCACTTCGACATATTCATTGTATTCGAGATATCAGTGTTCGAGATATCGAAGTTCAACTGTACTTACTTTATGTATGAGTGCTTCTTGATGACTCATTTTAAAAATATGTTGAACTTGCCTTTGGTTTTTGTTGCAGGAATTGGGATTTATCGCCAAATGTTTCTACATACTGGTCTGGGGACAACTTCATTTTAGAAAATATGTTGGAACCTGGTTGATATGTGTAAGTTTTGTAGTTAAAGGTTAAGATCACAAGAGATCTATGCGAAAAGTCCTTATTAGACAGTATTCTCTTCCCTTGGCCAATTATGGCTCATGCTTCACCCACAAGGTGACTCCAGATAGAGGGTCAGCAGTGACCTTAAATCAAGTTTTCATGTCAGAGGTAATGGTCATTGCAGACCGATCCGAAATTCTTTTTTTCTCGACTGAACAAATCTTGCTCAGACTTAAGTTTGAAGATAAAAGATGTGCAATGATCCAGAACTATTTAATTTTTTTTTGAGTCAGAGGTTAAGGTCAGAGCAAGCTTTAGTAATGACCTAAATTCAAGCAAAGTCAGTATGTATTGTTCTTTTTATTATCAGAGAAATTTAATGAATTCCTATGTCATTCATGTATGTATATATTAGACTAACATAGGACATGTATTGCGACACTTTGATAGAGTTTTCTATATTGGTATAATTTTAGTGAGTTGTATTTTTAGTTAAGCTTTAATTTGTTACGTTTCATTTTTTTCTAGGAGGGCATTTCTATTTTAATGGGGCTGTCATACAATGGAAAGGATAAAAACGGCAACATTTTGTGGGATGGTGTGTCAAATGTAAAACTTTATCAGCAGGAAACAAGCAGCACATTCCGTGAAGCCATAGAGGCCTTCAACCATAACACAAACAAGTGGATGTTTAGGTGAATAGCATTCTAACATTGCTCTAAGAATATTAATTGAAACCCTTAACAAAAAAAGTTTGGGGTTTAAGGGGGGAAAGTTTTTGGTATCATCCAGATCCTACGCACATTTTACTCTTTTATTATGTTTAAAGTTAGTCAGTTGAAACAAATCACATTTTAGGCAGCACCAATGAATTTTCTTGTTCTATGTACTGTTTGTTCTGCTATTGCTGCCAATGAGTATATTTTTGGATGAATGTCAAGCCCAGCTATATGACCTAGTTTGAAAATTAAAATGAAAAATGGAGCAGATAATAGATTTGAATTTTCTGGATGGGGAAAATAAAAATATTTTAAAATTTTGTTTTAATACAAGCTTGGGGTTCCAATGAACTAGCTATTGAATTGTTGTAGCTTGAAGTGTATGTTACATGTAAATTTCCATGTTTACAGTCTGAATATTGACAATTAAGTGAGTACCAGTAAAGAGGCTGGGACAATTAAGTGAGTACCAGTAAAGAGGCTGGGTGGTCAACTAATTACCCAGGAGGTCTGGAGATGATTTCTTTAATCAAAAAATACTATTATTAAGTGTTTTAAAAAATCTAAGGATTTTAGCTTTAGAATTTAATGGGGTTTTTTGTATCTTATACAGAGCTCTTTTTCTCAAGGAGATTAATACAGTCTAAAAATGGCCACAGCCATCCAGCCCTCTTAAATGTGTGTACGTACATGTAACAAAAAGACTTTGGCTATTGCTTTATGCATTAAAGTGTCAACCTTTTATTAACCGGGTTTTCCAAAGAAAAAGTCCTGTTATTGAAACAGTGAAAATGGCAGGCGAGGTGGCGGCTCCCAAAAGGGTACCCTTATTGCACGGATAACTTCTACAGTTTTCAAGATAGGAAGTTGTTCTTTTGCAGATCAATTGTACATATATCAGAGGTGTGCATATTGCTAGGATTTTGATTTCTGAGAATTTCTGGAAAAAAAAATACCAGCTGTTGAACTTAGTTATCTTTTGGCAAAATATTGCATATAGAGTACCCTTATTGTACGGATAACTTCTCCTACAGTTTTCAAGATTAGAAATTGTTCTTTTGCAGATCAATTGTAGTTGTATCAGAGGTGTGCATATTGCTTGGACTTTGATTTCTGATTATTTTTTAAAAAAGTACCAGCTGTTGAACTTAGTTATTTTTTGGCAAAATATTGCATATAGAGTACCCTTATTTCTTTTGATAGGTAGTGTTCATCAATTCAGGGTTGACAAATTGATTATGGATACTGTTCACACAAAAGAAAACCCGGTTTGCTGTCATATTGACAGCTTTTCTCTTGTCCCTTCTATATTGGGTTATAAAAGAGTGCTAATAACATATCTTTTTATGTTTACAGTTACATTTACAGAAGACTACAGTTTCTAGGTAGCAAGACATTATCCCAGGCAGTGACCCTGTTATATCTATCTATGTGGCACGGACTAGCGTCGGGGTATTATATGAACTTCTTCCTAGAATTCATCATGGTCAACGCAGAAAATCAGGTAATATTTATTCCCCCCAAAAAAGTATGATGAAATATTTGTAGTTGTCAAAAAAGTATTGATAAGTTATCCTTGGTATTTCCAACACTGTTAGGCTTAATTATTATTCGAACATCTTGTATAATATCTTAAAATGTAAATTATATGATTCTGTCTTTTTCTTATATGATTAACGAATTGATCAAATTTTATAGATCTACTACTTAACATCTGTTGGAAACCGTCTGTGTATTGTAAATTTTGCCAGTTTTGCTGTTGAGATAAGTAAGGGAATTTAGAATATCAAAGAAATTTAAATGGGAGACTTGATCTTTTTTAGCATTACTGTGTTAAGGTGTGTTACTAAGCTTTTTGATTTACAAGTTTAGTTTGTGAAATCAATTCGTAACATACTAAAAATTTCTTTTCAGATTATGGTGCTGGAATATAAAATACCACTTTTACATGAAGTGAACAGATCTCCAACCCTACAACCATTCCTTTGGCTGGTCAGAAGAATATTGATAACCTTCTCCATTAGTTATGCATTAGTCAGCTTTTGTATGTTAACCCACGACAAGTATTTACAGGTAAGAGAAGTCTATGTCTCATTTGTAACCTCTCCTAACCTTGATAATGTCTAGACACACCAGTGTATTATTTGATGGACCTTAAGTATCTTTTTGGAAGCTAGATTTCACAAAAAAGAAACAGATATTAGCTCTTGATAATTTAATATAAATTTTTTGGTATGTTCAAAAATGAACTGATAAAAGAAAATTTTTCCTCTTGAAACAAGATTTGCGTAAGCTTAAAATTTGGTCTCCTACAAGCACAAACTACCGGTATGTTAAGAGGGCTTGATAGTCATGGCCATTTTTAGACTATATTATATTACCTTGAGAAAAAGAGCTCTATATACAGATACATGTATAGGAAAATATTCAAATTTTAAGGCGGAAATATTTTGAAATTTTTCTTTAATAAACGACAGTTCATGGCTAAAAATATCATTTCTAAAATTTTACGGGAGATCTAATGCATAATTTGTTAACCATACAACCTCCTTAATATATATATACCGGTACTGTAAATTCCTTATATTAGGCGAGTACCGTACTTAATTCCGCGATCCTGCTGTTTTGTATCAAATCGCAAGAATATAAAATCGCGAACGAGGAGCTTTTCCCCTCATATCTTATAGTTCTTGTAACTCTCAGAAAATAATTGGTGAGATTTTAAAATCTGCAAAGGGTGCTTCACACGATTTTGCGCAGATATTAATTCCTAACATTTAATTAGGAATCTACAGTATACAAAGATATTTTAATGAAAAATATTGGGGGTGGAGTTGATCGAGGTAGAGGCTTTGTTTTGATGAAAGACTGGTCTACGAGTTCCTTGTTCAGGCACTTGTATGATGTACAGGAATTTCATCCAGGTTTCTAGAAAAGGCTGTGATGAGGAATTGATTGAGCTGATGCTTCCACTTTACTCTTTCTTTGATTCCTTTCAGATTTATTCCTCCGTTGGATATGTGGGTCATGTTGTATATTTAGGATTCCCTCTTGTTTATTTGGTACTGATGAGGATATTCAAAACACCCAAAAAACCAGATAGGTAAAAAATATAATTTTTATATTATTTTTAATTTTTTTTTTAATGTTATTTTTATACTTTATAATGTATGCAGATATAAATGATATATATATCTCAGTCGACTCAGGAGCATTTCTTTTTGGACATTTCTGACTTGTATGGCTAAATACTATTTGTGTGACTACATATGGGTAAAATGGCATGATGTTTTACATCCATACTGCTCATAAAAGTTTAGCTCCAAAGTAAAGTTTGTTTTGGTCATAAATACTGTAGTAGTTTGATATATATATAAAAAAAAAGGATACAGTACAATCCCAATATCATTACAAATGGCCACGCTCATGAACATTTATGTTAAAATCAAACACAGCTTGTGAGTAGTTTGTATTTAGTCTGCTAGCTTGTACCAGGAGAACATTTTTGTTACCAAACACTTGCAGGTATTCATTGTTTAACACTTATAGATATTCATTGTTTATATTTTATACATCAATACAATCAGTGCAAGTACTTGTATATTGTTCTTTTTCATTTCAGCAAAGCCCAGTGAAAGAAGATTAATGAAGCAAGATTTACAACCAACAATTAGTCAGGGTTAATTAACTTATTCAACAGTGCTAAATGTATTTGGCATTGATTTTGTTTGATATTATTTATAATACTATAATGTTTCCAGATTGAGCAATCGGCACAATGATTGCTTGCTTAACATGGGGTCAACTTCTTTATCAAGAATGGGAATACTGTTTGATTTTATTTTAATATCCATTGATTTATTATCCCCTCGCGCAACTTGTTGCGAAGGGGATATAGCATCGCTACTGTGCGTGTGTGTGTTCGTATGTGTGTATGTATGTATGTATGTATGTATGTATGTATGTATGTATGTATGTATGTATGTATGTATGTGTGTGTGTGTACTCCATTTCAATTTTCTAAATTCCAAGAAAACCCTCTCATGAATATCCATCAAACTTTGTACACTTCTTTGGCATGGTAAAAGGACAAACCCTGTTGATTTCAAAATCAATTGATTAAGTATTTTTTTTAATTATCGAAAAAAATGAAGTTAAAAACATGAATTTTATGTACGACTTGACAATCGACATTTCCAGTAATTTTATGTACGACTTGAAGTTAATCGCTACCGTATACAGTTCAAATCAACAACTTGACATTTTTTGGGATTTAAATCTAGTAAAGGTAAAAAAAAAAACGTTTTGTAGCATTTGAGTGTTAGACTAGTGCCCATAGTTAAAAGTTGAAGCGGGCAAGAGATTTAAGTCTGCCGATTTACATCGAAACGAGCAGTCGACTTTCGGACAAATTTTCTCGTATTACTTACAATAGAACTAGTCCAAAATTCAGTAGAGACTTTGACAGATATTGCACATTTATCACGCAAAAATTGTTTTATATTAATAAATATATATCTACTATACTATGGGTTAATTTTAATACGACAACTAGCAACTAGAATTTCCATCAGAGCAGACTCCAGAGCGCTTGATTTTCAGAGACGTTTCATAATGTATACGGATCGTTTATGTATGCTTATATAAAAATGAATGTCACTAAATGAATCTAAATTATTAAACTTTAAAGTATATGTGTTGAGTTTCTGCTAGGAATAGAAAAACTGTTATGTAAACCCCCTCCCCCAATTTATACACCACAAAGCTTGGGGATTGGGATTAAATAGATATTACATGTATGTATTCAAAGTGGTTTAAAGAAATACTTTATTTATTTTGATCTGATAAATTTACATGTATTTTCCTAAATAACGTATTCCCCCGTACAATAAGTCATGTCGCGAAGGGATGCTCCGCTTAGCGGTGCCCTTGTTTTAATATGACTGATATTTTTTTTTTCATTTGTTTTTTTGTGGGGGGGGGTTGGTTTCGGGAACCTCCAGCATGTTAAATAGGGTGATTCCTGGTGGGGGAGAGGGGGTGTGTGTGTGTATGGGGAATTCCTTTGGAAGTCCTGAATTTTAGAAACCTAAAGAGTTAAATTTCATCTTTCATCATTAAGACCCATGTAAATATCTGACTTTTAGATAATGTATAGAGTAAAACATTATAACCTCAATACCTTTCTTTGTATGTTAGTATCAATAGATTTGTATAAACAATGGGGAAAGTTATTTAAAATGGCGTGTAAAAAGACATGACTACAAAGATGTGATAATGATGCTCCGAGAATCAGTTCCTCAGATTATTTTCATTTTACATGTATTATTCATCTGTATGGAATAAAAAACCATAAAACATTCCTTTAAACTTCAAAATTACAGACCGGAATGATTCATGTTTTTGTTGCCATTATGGATTGGTATCCAAGGAAATTCATTTCCTTAGTTAATCTTTGTTTAAATGATAATTTAAACATTTCCTTTACTTGATGTTTTTTTTTTCTTTTCATGTTCTTATTTTTAATTTTGAGAATGACTTAATATTCACAATTTTTTAGTGAGAAATTGTTGGCATGACAACATGGAGTAAACCTTAATCACAATGAAAATTGCAGACATGACAAATTTACAATAACAGTTGTTAATAAAATGTACTCTATAGCGGGCATTCTTTTGAGTGCTCATCCATGTTACATATCTGTGAGATGAAATTCATGGGCAAGTTTGTGAGGAAAAATGTACCAGTGTATATCAAACTTGCAATATTCAGTTTTTTCAAATGGGTAAGGATTCAACTGAATGCTGTGTATCTTGTGTCTTATCATGATATACTATTTTTTTCTTCACTTCTCTTGAGTGAGATATGCACAATATATAATATACTATTTTTTTCTTCACTTCTCATGAGTGAGATATGCACAATATATAATAAAGTAATATCTATAAGATGCTTATACAGTGTTTTTTTTTTTTTCATGCAAGATATATTCAAGGTCATTTGATTGTTTAAAAAAAAAAACAGGTGAAATGGGCACATTTTAAGAAAAATTATTTTTTAAAAAAATTTTCTTTTTCATTTTTATACATGATGACAAAATATCTTTCTATACATGTATAGGCCTTAGAAGAAATTGACTTAAATGTATTAGGAGAGCTCAATGAATGAAAATATACATGTTCAAGAACAATATATGACCTTTAATGATTGGAACTTTTTTAAAAATGCATCTCTAAAATGAATTTGGAAAGATTTAATTAAAAATATTCCTTTTAATTGCCATATGCAAGCTCAAAAATCTGAAAATATATACCGTATATAAAAAGAAATTGTGTTATTTTACAAAATTGGTCTTTATGTACATTAGTGAACATGAAAAAATTAGAGTACTTTTTTCACCTATGAGGCGTGGAATTTTTCTAGGATAGAAGGAGGTTAAAAGGAATTTCCTTCAACCATCTAATTTGATTTACACATACTACCTTTCATTCACACTTATGATACAGTTGCACAAATGTAGAGGGAAAGTAAATCACATACAACAGAAAAAATGTTCGGGCTCGTCCGGGATTTGAACCCGGGACCTCTCGCACCCTAAGCGAGAATCATACCCCTAGACCAACGAGCCATGTTACAAATTGGTGTTAAATATTTATATAAATGCAGTCATTTTGTTTGAAGCGTTTATTCGACGAAGAGTTTTGATCGATGACCCATGAAAGTAAATAACGTAGGGTTAGTGTCTTCCTCCTTCTCAAGATACAAGAATGGCGTGGACAGCTAAACAAATGCTGCTTGCAGTGATGATGGTCATCACGGGCTCCATAAACACTCTGTCGACGAAGTAAGTGAGAATACACAATCTATTATAATACATCATAAGTGGATTCTGTTGTGTTATCGTCTGAACCCGAGACAAAATACCGCATTTCTTCTATTTTCGGTTTGCACCATCTTCCCGGGTCCTACGTTTATATATTCATTTATATATTTATGTTCATAAAACGTAATTTAGGGGTTCTAGAAAAATAATAGTGTCAAAAATTTTCACACGAGAAAAATGTCATCGGCACGTGACTTATTGTAAAAAAAAAGGGGGGGGGGGCAAGGAGGCAGGAGCTCGTCACGATATATGTATTTATACTTTTATTCTGTAAAATACATAAGTACAAGTATTGTATAGTGAATAGGGGATGATAAGAAATTTTGTGATGAAGTCCCTTGGGGTGCTTTATCCTCAGAGGTCCTTGAGTCGTTAACAAGCCTAATTAAGAATTTGTGCCAAAGTAATCGCTTGGTAAGAGTAAGACTTACTACACCGAATTAATTATTCATATAAAGGACTTCTATTTCTTAGTTGGACTTATATTTATTATTGAGCAGTGCAAACCTCAGGGCTAAGAATCTCGTGAGAAGCAAGGAAAACAAAAGGAACACAACTTATCTACCTAGTACTAAAACTTCGGCAAAGTGTATGAATTCGCCCTAGTGCAAGAGAGCAGTACCGCAGTTATCATGAAGTGGACTATTTTCTTAAAAGCATTTCAATTTTTTAGAATGAGCAAGAATTTCTTTGTTGTAGGATAGGAGGAAGGAGCTAATATAAATTGAAAAAAAATATTGCTGGTCAGGGAATCCAACCTGGGACCTAGCTATGCAACTCTAGTCAGGAGCTTTACCACTTAGCTTTGATCCATGCTGATATCTATGGTCCATATAGCCCTAACTTTATCCTGGCGTCATGGGTTTCCGATAGTCTAACACAAAATGCTACCCCTACTGATTCTCTCTTTATTTAGTTAACAATTTGGAAACTAATGTGGAATCATTTTCATTTGTGGGGGTCAACGTTCATGGATAGCCAAAATTTTCCTGGTTTGTGGGGATGTAATTTCGATGGTAGTGTAATCGGTAAAACTAATAAATATTAAACAAAAAACAAATGATTGTACATAGGTTTGTGGGGATGTAATTCGTGGGCAAGGGTTACCCACAAAAGCCATGAACATTGGTCTCCCCCCGAACAATGATGATTCCACAGTAGGCCTATATCATTTCTAACCTCAGACATAGCATCAAAAATCGCTGATACAAATCAAAGTTAGTCATCACCATATGCAATTTCTAGCTATAAATAAACTAGATGCCACATTTTACCAATGAAAATGGGGGGTCATGTGTTTCCAATAGTATCAACATTTATAAAAAAAATAATACTTACCATAAATGTGACATAACCTTTTGAATATATTCTATATAATAATATTTTCAACTGTTTTCTAAGCCTTTTATTCCAACTTAAACCGTCTAAATATTTAATTTTCCCCAAAACTTCATTTTTCCCTTATGATTATTACAATACCGTCATTTGTATGATTATTAATAACGTTTTTATTTCAGAAGAAGCTTAATTCATAGCGCTCCTAAGGTTGCAAACTAAGAAAAATTTTACAAAGTCATATGATAATTTTAGCATGTAAATACGTCATCAGAGGTCTATTTGACCAGACAAGACAATAAGTAATTTTAGATACTGGTAGTACTGTGATATTATAGTCAAAAGTTTTTTTTGGCAAAATTACGTGATTTTTAACCATTTCACACAGCATAACTTAGGTAGTACATATGTATAAAGACGAAAGGAGATTTCGTACTCCGGTGTCACATGTAATTAAAAAAATGACATCATTTTGGTATAAACTCATGGTATAAAAACACATGACGGCACGATATCATTCCTCCCTCCTTAATTAATAGTCTTCACCCCTGAAAGACAACATAAGTTCACCTTGTTGGGAACTTTTAATTATATTTGTATTGCCTTATCAAGGAAGCAACGGCATCACTTGTAGTAGGAATTTTAGGAATTGAACCAGGGACCACTGCAACTCTATATATAGCCAAGAGCATTACCACTGAGCTATCCAAAAGTCTATATTGTCCCAACTACTACATTATTTTTTAATATAATTTTGTGTATACAGTTCTTTTAATCACAATCTATTGGCCTCTTTATATTTTTTGTAGATGGGCAGATCGGCAGTCGGCTGAGGGTAGAGACGGCAAAGTTCATTCATTTGATCATCCATTTTTACAGGTAAAGAAAAGCCATTGTAATACATGTAGTGTTTTCATAATAACAAAATTTTCCTTAGAAAGTTTGTTTTATTGCACCTAATTTAACTTCCTGTTCACAGTCTCATAACTAAAAAAGTGGGATATTGAAAAGTTTAAATGTGGTTTTTATGAATTTTTATATTTGAAAAAAAAAAAAAAAAAAACGAAACCAGAATGCAATTTGTTCTTGAACTGTTTATTTATTCAGGCAGTTGGCATGTTTTTGGGGGAATTTTCCTGCCTCATAGCCTTCCAGATAATCAAAACGTTCAATAGAGTTCGACGTCCCAATCAGGAACAAAACCTTGGAAACCAGAGCTTTAATCCCCTGATATTTCTGCCCCCAGCTCTCTGTGACATGTGTGGGACATCTCTAATGTATGTGGGACTCAATTTAACATACGCATCAAGCTTCCAGATGTTGAGAGGTAACGGAAGAGAAATTTACATAACTCAAATAAGGATATTGCAGACATGTACCCGGTACATGAAAGTTGTGACGAAAAACTTTGTAGTCAATGAATATTTGCAGGTTTTAGATATGTATGATGCTAAACTTTTTTAAAGATTGTTTTATTACCTATCTGAGTATAATTATGACTGGAATCAATCAATAATTCACATATCAAGCAGCCATTAAAATGTTCTGACTTTTTTGTATAAGAAACCTAGTTTTTTCCCCCAAATTTTTTTTCCATGTAATTTTTTTTTTGTCAAAATAAAATGAAATACAACAGGGCGGGCCACTTTCAGAGGGGCAGGGTTCGACACTAACCTTAGTCCGTTAGTCACAGACTACCTAATAGATTTTCATGCGGACTAACAAAATTTCTCTAGTCAGTCCGGTCGGACTAATAAAAAAGTTTACACCAAGTACACGGAGATAGTGAATACACAGCTCATTGTTATGTACGACATAGCACAATACAACTAGACCAGTGCAACACCTTTAACTTAGTTTAAGAAAAACATTATGGTATATATTACCCACCCCTTTCTTACAAATTCTATTTTAAAAGTGTGTATTATAGAAGGCAAATATGGTAATGCATTTTTAATTAATGTATTTATGATGGGCAAATAAAATTGCCGGCGGACTAGTTAAAATAAACAGGCACTAGTCCGGCTGGACTAATGCGCATAAAAAAGTTAGTGTTTGAACCCTGAGGGGCGGATGGGGATGAGAATCTAAAAATAAATTTCATGTGTTTTTGTCTTTCAAAATTGTTAGTGATAGTATAAAGGAACTACACACTGTAAATTACCAAACATATCCTGATAGTGCCTTGTATATATAGAACTCTAATGATTTCCTTACCATGCAGTTTTATGTTTTTGTGTATGAAACATAGTAAGATGACACCATAACCAGGCTTGATGGAAGACGGGGGGTGAATCATCACTGCTTTAGCGACCACTATTAACTGCTTCAAATTCCATCAATGTTGAAAAATAATTTTTAGGTCACCCGAGTTACTCAGGTGATCATTGCAAATGGTCTTTGTCCGTCGTCGTAGACTTGCGTCGTCCGTTAACAATTTTGCATTTTAACTTTTTCTTGAAAACTACAAAGCCAATTGTCAACATTTTTGATTTTAAAGCATATCTAGGAAAGGGGGAATCTAAATTGTTAAATTTATTACCTTATAGGGTAGGGGGAATCTAAATTGTTAAATTTATTACCTTATAGGGTAGGGGGAATCTAAATTGTTAAATTTATTACCACCCCGCAGGGTCTCATGGACAAGGCCAGATAAAAGAAAAAAGACCAGTGTTTTCGAAAACTTCTTCTCTACTTCCACACATATGCATGGTTATGATGTCCAAGATTGTGAAATTTATGGCCACTGGGTCAGGGGTTCAGGCCCTAGGGATGGGCTAACATGGCCATATAGTGTAAATGTATTTATTAAATCTTAGAAATTTTTCTTCTCTTCTCCCATATCACACTGTATTTGAAAAATATTAAATAGGAGATTAAATGCATTTTATTATATCCATAATGCCACCCTTCTTTAATGATTCCATTTTTTTCAAACATCAAATAAAAAAATGCAGGGGTAACAGTCAGAGATGAGTCTTGGAGTAGGGTTTAGACTCCAAAATCAAGCTTCAGCAAACATTGGACTCTCTGAGAGGTCTATCAAAGGGCTATAGGTGACCATCAATGCCTGTGGGCCTCTCGTTTAAAAAGCCTCTCTCAAAATAATTGAGAGCCGCCGGGCCTGCTTAACACTCATGCTTTATGTGCAGTCTATATTGCTATCACTGGCAGTCTGTCATCGTCTATAATCTTCTTTTGAACATTTTTCTGCTTTACCTCTGAAACTTTCACAAAGTTACGTAATCTTTCTAGGTGCGGTCATCATCTTCACGGCTCTTTTGTCCGTTGCGTTCCTTGGCTCCACGATTCGTAAGGTGATGTGGACAGGCATCTTCATTATATTGGTAGGCCTGGCATTAGTGGGCGTGTCCGATATCATATTCGGACAATCTGATGCTCAGACAGACACCAATGGAATAATTGCAGGTAAACTGATTGGTTTATTTGAATGAAAGCATATCTATACTCTGTCCCAAGTTTCTGCTTTCACCACTTTTTGCGCAATATCTCGATAATCATAAATACCTTAATTTGCGCCCAAAATACATCAATTCACTGGAATGAAAAAAGTCCAGATTATTTGTTTTGAATTCCAAGTTTTCTGCATGTGAGGAACTATAGCTCCATAGCGTATAATTTTTTCTCTAGAGCCACACATTGTTGTCATTGATCTATATTTACATTTATCTTGAAACAGGTGATCTCCTTATCATTATGGCCCAAATTATTGCTGCAGTACAGATGGTGTATGAAGAGAAGTTTGTCACGCGCTACAGTATACCAGCCATGCAGGCTGTGGGATGGGAAGGTAATTTATTCAGTTACACTGTAGCATAAGGTTAAGAATTTCATGTTCGTGATGAATAAAAATTTTGCATAATGTATAATCTTGCAATCATGTACAGTCAAACCATGTTATCTCAAACTCCACTGGAGTGGACCAAATGAAAAACTTTTTGAGATACTAGAGGATTCAAGATACAATTGGACTTTGATATCTCAAACACTGATATCTCGAATACAATGGATATGTCAAAGTGATTTGTAAGTTCCAACCACTTATTTGTTTAACTATATTACCTCGATATCTCGAATACTCAGATATCTCAAAGTTTTTAAAAAGTCCCATTTTGTTCGAGATAACGAAGTTTGACTGTACTTAGGTAAAAATACTTAAAGAATACCCGTTAATGGTTCGGACTTCCCAATCAGTTTATATTACTAATCAATGTGATCTAAGGTATTGGTGTTTGAGATACCGACGTTTAGCTGTATCTTTTCTTTTAAGAGAGAGAAATGGTTTACCTTTGATTGTATACCAGAGGCGTGTTCAACAGAGCAAGCGCTCGCGATCGCTTGCCAAAATTTGTGTTGCGGGTATAGGAGATTTTGGAGAGCGTGCGTGAGCGCTCGCTCTGTTGAACACACGTCTGGTATCATAAATCTTATAAAATAAGCTGTGTATCTTTAAACCTTGAACTAATTAACAAAAGCTAACACACATGGTCAAATGATATTACATTTATAGGTAATGTATTGTGTACCAATGCCAATGCAAAATGTATGGAAATACATGTACAATGTACAGTAAAACACGGTTATTGCAAACACGCTTATAATGAATTTACGCTTAAAGATAAGTAACTTTCATTCCCCTTGACTTTATTACATGTTGTAAACTTGACGGTTATAACGAATTACGCTTATAATGAAGTAAAATTGCCCGTCCCTGGGACTCCGTTATAAATGTGTTATACTGTATATCAGATTCGATTTTTTTTTAGGTATAAAAAACAAAGTTCATAAGTTATCTGAGATATGATTGCTCCTATGATTGAACAAACAATCTCTTTCTTAATATTTGTAGGATTTTTTGGGTTCATCGTGCTGGGAATTTTGAATATCATCTTCTTTTACATCGATGCTGGAGCCTTCAGCAAGTTACCAACCCATAAACTGGAAGACCCAATAGATGCTTTTATACAAATTGGAAATAACTGGAGGATTCTGCTAGCAACAGTTGGTAAGTTAATGAAAAAAGATGAAATATATTGATGGAAAAAAAAACCAAGTATCCCTGTAATTAATTGTTATACTCTAATTCCTTTCCTTGTTTTTTTTTTTCTTGTTGCCCATTTCCAGGAAACATTGTGAGTATAGCTTTCTTCAACTTTGCCGGAATAAGTGTAACCAAAGAACTGAGTGCGACTACACGCATGGTGCTCGATAGTGTGAGGACTCTCTTCATCTGGCTGATCACGCTCTTCCTGGCGTGGCAGGAATTCCAGATACTCCAGCTGGTCGGATTCTTCATCCTGCTGTCTGGAATGTGTCTCTACAACAACATCATCATAGTGCCCGCCTTCAAGTACTGTCGGGAGAGGAGGAGAGCCGGAAGACACATGTCAGAAGTTGGAGGGGAACACGATAGACTTATCAATGACACAGCATCAGGTATGTGTAGATTAACGTGCGATTTAACATGTTTATATCACATATAGAAGTTTCTAAATCACACACAAATAACTTCATCCTAGGTGGTATTTTCAATGCAAGTGAGGTTACATTTAAAAGTGCAAATTTTTTTGTCTCCGGCTTTTATTAAAATTTGGGGATATTAATTTAAGTTTGTCAGTTAGTCCCTTGGTCTGTCTGTTATTCTGTCCATGTGTAACACTTATGTACTTGTAATGCATATTAAATAACCTTAATAGAAGGCACTTGTGAAATATAATTAATATTTAATACTTGATTCTCTTTTTACACACAGATTATTCATCAATAATTTGAATGTTAACCTGATGTTTACTTTTTTTCTTTCAATCAGGTACAGGTGGATTCCAAGACCCTACATCTACTTAGATGTCATGCTCGGTCTTAGAGACAGAGGAAATTCAAAATTCCGTTGAATGATTTTCCTCTATAAATTGAAATGTTCAATTCTGTGATATTCAAAAGAGCTAGGACCTATTGTTAATAGTTTGTGTATTCATGTATATTCAAATATATTTTCATTCACATCTATACAAATTTACATTTATTGTTTTTTTTTCTCTTTTTTTTGTTAAGTACAATGTAAACTTGTTTTGTTAAAATTTGAGTTCATTATTATACTGGTACTTTTAAAGAAAATAATTTGTACCATTATCTGTGAATTGTTTAACATGTACATACATGTACCGTACATGTTCATTGCTTTTGTGGTTGTTTCAGAGTCAGATGCTTTAAATTGAGTTTAGTACACTTTCAAATTTTGTAGTATTTTAATTGCTAAGTACCAGGGTACTTCTATATAACACCCTTCTATATCATTCACACCGTATTAGCATAAAATCTTGCAATATTTTAAACTTTAAACTTAATATTCCCCCTTACAATATCAAAACTACAGAGAGAGAGAGAGAGAGAGAGAGAGAGAGAGAGAGAGATGTATATGTATTTACAAAGTATTTTATTACAATAGATTGATGCCAATGCTCTTTTCAAATTGTTTTTGAAAAAATTGTTGAAAGTAGTGTGTGCATATTTTAAAACCATTTTGTAAGGTAAATAACTTTATACTATTTTTAGAATTGTTTTAGGTTTTATACGACCAGGTAGATGTACAAGGTAGGAGAAAAAAATGTTTTTCTTTCACACAAGTATAATGGACTGTAGATTTATAGGGGAAAATGTCTTTCTGTCAAACAGGTCATGAAATTTAGCAAAATTACAATTGCTTTAAGGAAGCTATGTGTGTATGTGTCAGGCAAAAGTGAATTTTTTATAAGGAAGTCTGATGCAGGGCAAGCCACATAAAGGTAGAAAGAGAGACTAAAGAAAACATGATACACTGTATGCTAAGAAGACTGAATGAAAGGTACAATGCAAGAGGAAGTTTTAAATTTTATATCATTTTTACAAGACATTTAAATCTCTATGTTGTAAAATTATTTCATAAATTTCTGACTGTCTCACTGATGTGTAGAGGAACTTTAATGGAGCGTAATCCTTCAGCTCTGTATAATTTTCTTTGTCAGTAAATTCAACATTCAGTATTAATTTTTTTTTTTTTTATTTAAAAAATTTTTTTTTTAGGGTGGATTAAAAACCAGTTCAGTTCATTTTTGTTGTTAAAACAGGTTGATACAGATACACATGTTGATCCCCAAATATTTCATGTACATTATGAAAAAATGGACAGTTGTGTATTTATAAAGTTTAGTCCAAAAGTTCGGACTTGCTACAGTTGTGACTACAAGATTGTCAACCCTTTTTTTTTCTTTACCATTTTATCAATTGAAATCTACCACATTGAATGTAATTATTTGTTGTTGTTGTTGTTGATAGATCTAGTTTTTCTGATGATCTATTTTTTTAAGAAGATTACTTCAGTAAACAATGCCAGTTTTGGCTTCAAGACCATAAACTGAGAATAAGTCAATATAATATTTTAAAGACTTATGGTTTGTTCCTTAGAAATGATAGAGCACTGAAACAATAGTGATGTCACTAGTGATGTCACTAGTACTCTTGTACATGTATATACTGTAAATGTAATGTAATAAACTAAGAATGGCAATATTGTTTATAGATTACTAAGTTGGAACAATAAGTGTATTTTCATTTATTATTAATTAAAAAGAAGAATAAATATATTTTCATATTTAAAGGCATTTCATTTCATATATGGTAAAAAATTTGCCCAAAACTGCATTTTGCCAGATATTGGATGGTCTGAGGTGCTTTAACGTGATTCTGGAAGATTAATTTCATGAAATAATTAAGGATTCGCGCCACCGGTTATGGTGAAAATATTCATTTCATTTAAGTTTTTGTATGTTATCTGAAGCTTCCCAAAGTATTAAGTAGAAACTTATTGGACAGCTACGGGAAGCGTATTGGACGGAGGAGGGGGGATTGCTAGAGAGTAATAAATTTACTGGAGGAGTTGACGTTTTAAAAAATCTCGGTTCGAGATCATAAAAGCTTTGTCAAATGTGCACGTTTTTTTATGACCACTTCCTCCTAAAGCTCCGAGATGTTTTCCTTGAGTTCTAACACTTTTAAAGCAATCGGGCGATGAAAACACTTAGAAAATAACTCACAAACCTCACAGCAGTTCGTAAGTGTGAAAATTACGGGGGCGTAGCATCAACCGCGTTGGGGGGGGGGGGCAGACCCCGGCCTACACATTCTTTTCGAAACATACATTTCTTTAATTAATACATTTAGAATTATTTTTTTGGAGGGGGGGGGGCAGTGTTTGATATTATAATGAGAGTTAACATATAGATCAAAATTTAAATTTAAACTACGGGTACTACGCGCACCACCCCCCCCCCCCCAACACACAGACTTTGAAAAAAAAATTGTTTCGTTTTTCGTGACTTTAAAAAGCACAACTGATTCCGAATCATCACATTATAGCACAACTGATACTGAATTTATCACCATGCATATGATCGGACATTTTCTCTTTTATTTGGTGTCAGAAATATCTACAGCGAGTATACACACGTAAGAATACGTATTACGATGAGAATATTAACCGAACAATTTTTATGGAAAAGCTTTATGTTCACACTTAATTTACGTTCCCGTAATTTTTGATAAAATTTGACATAGAAATTAAGAATTTGAAGAAATCAAATATCTATAATTTGAAATATTATTTAGTTATGATTTTAATACAGTATGAAGTTGAACACATGTAGTGACTATAAAAGTAAAATCTAAGTCAAAGTTTCAAAATTCTTGCTTTACTGGTGGTTTCAAAGGCCAGTCCATAATGAACACAACAACAGATGTTACAAAATTTTGGAGTAATCAAATTATAACGCAAATAAAAAAATATATAGTAATGTCATCTTTCCTCAACTTTGCATACAAATAGACTTATATTTAATGTCTCAAAGAAAAACAAGTAGGTGTCACATTTCAAAAATTTGAGATATAGCATGAATTAAGCTAATTTTAGGCCAATATTGGAGTTAATATTTTCTTAACTTCTATGAAATGTAAGTTAAATATGCCAAAATATATCGATAGAAATATTAAAATATTGTTCAAATATGTTTTTTAGAACATCATGAATATATCGTAATACACAAACTAACTAGAAGTTTGGTCTGCACTGAAAATTAGGAAGCTAAAGTAACAGTACTCTAAAACTAGTTAGTTATGAAAATTGTTCATTTCCTTCTTGAAAACCTTCCGCCACAAAATATAGTCCCTTACTAAATTCTGTAAAAATGTAATTTTTTAAAATAAAAAACAATTTTATTCAATATAGTTTATTTGGCATTGTAAAATATAAATATACTACTAGAATTAATATGTGATGCAGAATTTTCAGACTAGAGGTGACCCAAAATGGCTACCCAAAACCTAAGGAGCGAACCTCTTTAACGATATCCGATCCTCAGCAATGTTCGATAACTCTAAATTATCCGGATTTCTTTTATCCGTACCATAAATTTGACGTTTATACAGACAATTTTAATTAGTATTCTAGTGTTAGCATTACCACCAGTCACACAACTACATGCTTGGAGTAGTGCATCCACGGAGAACTACTTATATGGATTACGTGTTGGTAAAGAGTTCGAGCCACCGGTGCACCAGCACTTTTTTTTAATCTCGTTTATTCTATTATATCCATCGTAGGTAAATTTGCAATAACTTTGTAAAATGCATGGATACCGTCTAAAAATTTCATTTTATTTCATTTCATTTATTACGTTTTAAAGAAACATAACACTTTTATGTCAGATGAAAAAAATACTTTGAGGCTGAGGATCGGAGAACCATTAAACGATGTGCACTATTTTTGTCAGCATAGTTCCAATGGCTCTTCCGTTAATTGCGCATAACTCGTTGAATAAGGCCGAGATTTTAAAAAAAGACTCATATTTGTGGAAAGAGAATAAATGTCAAAAAACGTAAATATAAGCATTGAATCATTAATTTTTGAAAAATGTGGTCTCGTATAAACTGCAACGGTGTGTCTAACTTATTAAATTTTTATGCACACACCGTTGCAGTTATAAGGACACATCTTTCAAAAAAAAAATGATTAAATATCATATGTTAAAAAAATGTATGATAATCATATGTTCATTTCATACAGTATTGTAAGATACCGTGTTTATCAATACAATAATATAAAATACGATATTGCAACCTATGACACTATACAATATATCATATGATACAATATAATACCGTTATAAATAATGATACAATATGACATTGTATCATGCTATACATTATTGTATTTGATCACATACTACAATATCATAATATATGATAAAATATTGTATCATATCATATCACATAGTACATCACAATATCAAACATATGATATTATATTATATCATAAAATACAATATCATATTAAACAATATCGTATCATGATACAATATTATTTATTACAATAGCATATGATACAGTTTTATGTGATAAAATAATATTTTATATAATACAATATAATATTATACAATATTGTATCATATGATGAAAAATTAAATATTATAGAATATCATTTGATACAATATTGCAATATCATATGACAATATTACAATATCATATGAAACGAAATCATGCGATGCAATAATATAAAATAAAATATCATATTATACAATATTGTATAATAATATTCAATATTATACATAACAATATCACAATACAATATCATATCATAATATACAAAAAAATTGATACAATATACTATCGCCTCATTTATTTTTTTTTACAATATAATATGTGACAAAATATTGTATCATATATATAAAGCAATAGTGTATCATATCATACAATACTATCATATGAATCATGTTAATTCATTTACAACATACACATCTATCAAGCACGAGGTTTGAGTGAGGTAGGAGGACTTTTAGCATCCTTGATAATGGAGATCAGGCTCTGCATCTGAATTAAGTTAACGTACCTCCGCGATTCATTCATATTATAGTTACATCAACTATGCAAGTTTTGAAATAGTACTATTATCTATTTAATATATATATATATGACCTGTTCCCAAAAACTAAACCTCATCCAGCATCGAAAACTTATGGCTCTCAGCATTCAAGCCTGTCAGGTGCATCAGTACCATAAGACGCATCATCCATGCAAGTGTAATGAAGCTAGGACCAAAATAACTAAGATATAATCATCAGAGGGCACCTGCTCCAAAAACTTTAACCAGCCCTAAAAACCTTAACCTCCTCCAGCATTTGAAATTCTTTTTAGTCCATAAGTAGGTCCAGATGCATCATCCATGCAAACTTGGTGAAGATAGGACAAGTTACAACTTAGATACAGGACCTGCAACAAACTTTAACCAGGTCCGGACGCCGACGCCAGCCGACTTCGTCTCGGTGAGCTTAAAAAAAAAAGCTGTTTAGGATTTTGAGAAGTACATTTTTTAAACAATCCAACCCATGTTCATTTTTTATTTTTATTGTGTAAATTTATTATTAAGGTCTTCCGTTTCCAACGGAAGACCTTACTGTTTTTCTACTGTTTCTCATTCTTCTATATTATTATTAAGGTCTTCCGTTTCCAACGGAAGACCTTATTGTTATTCTTCGGATTCTTTTTCTTCTTCTTCTTCTTTTTTTTTCTTACCGATTTTGTGCAGGCGATATCTCAGAAATGGCTCAACCGATTTGCACGAAATTTTCAGATCTTACCAACTATATTCTGAACCTTATCGGAAATTTTTTTGGTTGATGACGTCATTTCCGTTTTTGAGATACTAGCATTTTAAGGATTTTTAGGGGGTTGGTTTGTCCAGGAGTGTTCTAATAAACTACACACGATATCGATTTCAAAATTTCAGGGATGATAGACAAAGGATTGTTTATCTGAACAAAAGCATCCCTATTTGCCTAGCACAAGAAGCGCCGGAGCTTAGTATTGCTCAAAATTAAGATAAAAAAAACGTTAAACTTTTGCTTGGTTTTCTCAGTTTATCTTTTTACTCGCAAATATTTTGTTAAGACATGTAGAAGAAAAAAATTTGTATTTACAGGATCTTTTGTTTGACATCAAGAAAAAGGGGCTGGCCCCTCAAATTAGGGACCTAGAACTCTTGAAAGTTTTCACTTTATAACTCAAAAGCGGTTAAGATTTCGATATGGCTGTCGCTGCAAAAGTTGTTCATTATGATCTTATTAATGTCGTAACAATAATATTTTGTTCGGGTATTGCGTAATATGAGTGTAAAAGGCTAGACTTGTTATCATGCATTAGTGTTTTATTTGGCAAATTAACACGGTATTTGTGCGTATAATTGACATAAAGTGCACCAGTTTAAATACGTAGTAAAACACATTATGAATAAAAGAACTGCTTCTATGAAATGCATTTGAGTCGCATTTAAACTCTAGCTGGATACCGAACTGTGTATGTGAACAATTACGTATCCGACCTCTTGCCCGCGGCCGAGAAAATAGGTCGCGGCTGGACTAGCGAGCGGTCTAACGTTATCTAATACACGAGATTTGCGTCTTGCTGTAATGCACACATGAGTTTATTAATGTAGCAGCAAACACAAAGAATTACAAAACATTTTAATTATTTTTTATTGAAACACATTATGGATAAAAGAAGTGCTTCTATGCAATGCATTTGAGACGCATTTAAAATCTAGCTGGATTCCGAGCTGTGTATGTGAACAATTATACGTATACGACCCCTTGCCTGCGGCCGAGAAAATAGGTCAGGGCTGGACTAGCTAGCGGCCTGTCTGCCGTTATCTAATACACAATATTTGCGTCTTGCTGTAATGCACACATGAGTTTATTTGTGTAGCTGCAAACACAAAGAATTCCGATTTTAACGATATTAAGGAAAAAATGAAAAAAAGATTATACCTTTACCTACGAAGTAATGCTGTTTTAGTCCCGTAATTAAAAACAAAAATGATAGTATGACTTTTATTGGAAAATGGTGTTTTTTGTGTTCTTGCCTATGTCATTTAATAGTTTTTTGGTTGGAAAATAAAATTCAGTGAACAAACTGCAAACATTTCAAACCCACCACGTTGAGTGTACATTTACATTTACATAACATCATTCGCACAGGGCCGAGGAGATGCCGCGCTAGTGGGTAACCGATTCGCTGTAATCTAGGACACAGGCTTTTCGTGTTTCTACGTTATTACACATTTGAATATTCATTGATTCTTTGTTAGATTATTTTAATTTTCAATAATATTGGTTACGATGCATCAAACCTTTGATTTAAATCGTAAAATAAAAAAAAAGACTGCCATCAATGAATATAACACAACGTTTTACAGTCGTACGAGTTGAAATGTAAATACATTCACCGGGGTTTATTTTTGAAATTTTGCTGCTGAGAATTTAATGCATACACAGGCTGCTTAAGTGGTACAATGTAACATGTTTGTGGTAGGATTTTTGCATAATTTTCAATTCTTCTGAAATATATTAGATTTCATCGATCTTAATTACGGTACCAATTTAATTTTTGGGGGGGAGGGGGGACAATAAATCCATAACGGAATACATACAATTTAAATACTTTTTCAATCAAATCTTCGTAATTGATAAATTTTCAAACATCCGATTAACCTGAATGCTTAACCGGAAATTGTAAACAGTAGACAGCTAGGTGGCTGAATACGTTTGATGCAGGGAACATGGATAAATATTTATATAAATGAGAATTTAAAAAAAAAAATAAAAAAAATAGAGCATTTGACAGAATAATATGCAACCCTGTAAGTGTAGCCTTACAACGGGGATAACAAATGATATCGGCAGTCTTACTCCCGCTGTATCCTGAAACACGGCCTGAAAAAAAGGGGGTGAACTATAATCTAATTATCTAATTTGGGCAAAAAATGCGTACATGTATTTATTTATAACAAGACCTAATGGCATAAACTGAAATGAGTTGCTAGTTTGGATCTATATTCACAGTTGTTTAAATCAATAGCAACGACAGGAATATTGGTCGATAATTGAGCATTAGTTAAGTGGCCGGACAACGGGAGATAACTCTCACTTATTATAAGCAGTCGGTTGTTTTCATCGCGGCCGGTTTTCAGAATAGAGAAGATCCGGATTGCACAACATTTTTTTTAACAAAAACGCAAATGTCAAGGGGCTGAATAATGTAACGGATTGGACAGCATGCCGGAATGCACAACATCCGGATTCAAAAAGTTTCAAAATTATTTTTTCATTGAAATATGGCTTTTTGACCGGGAGAACTACTGCAACGTATATTATTACACACATACTTAGCATAGCCATCGTTTAAAGCGTGCAAAAATATTATTGAAAATCGGACCAAGCAGCTTGAACATTTAAGACACTTTATTTGTCATGTGCATGATCATGTGCATTAATTATTTTCACTACCTCTTTATTTCTCCAAAGTGACCTCCAATTCCATTAAGTGACATCTGCAACTGCTGTCTGTTAAAAGTCCAAAATTTTTATCCCCCATAAATCATTTGATATTTGACCTTTCATTTGATATCAAGAAAAGGGGGTTGCCCCTAAAATTAGGGGACCAGAGGGCTCTAAAGTCTTTTATCTACTATCTATTAAACTTTTAATGAGATATTTTGTAAAAGGCCATAATCTTACAGTTATGTATCCAAGTAATGTAATGATTTTATCATGTGTTACGTAAATATAAATTTTTAGAGGTCAAATGTCCAACATTTTAATCACCCATATATCAGAAAGGAAAAATCTTTTGAAATGCAGTTTACAAGAAAAGATGCTCAAAATAATGTACTAAACAATATTCAACCTTAATAATGTCGTTAAACGGCCCCTATCAGGATATAAGGAATCGGTCCCTAAACCACTCTTTCCCATATATCGTAGGAACGGTAATGAATTTATAAACACTCTATACTACTATATTAAAATTATAGACTCGAATTTTTGGTCTTTAATACCAATAAATCGGATAAGTACTGTCTTTTGTTTTATATATTTTAAACATCATTTCCCGTTGTAGATTACGAATTTGTTTTTATATTTTACTCGATAAAGCTCCGTTAATTAATAATCAACTAAAATTCCAATAAAAATTCAGGAAATCATCAGTTTTCTTTTAAATTTTACAATCTTGTGCATGCGCATTACATTCACGCTAAATCACGGGAGGCTCTTTAGTTTATATTTCCGTGATATCACATTTGCATAGATATACTTAGAAACGATAATACGAGCACGTGTAAATTTCTTTGGAAATTTTCTATATAATCTGTTCATCAAAGAAAATACGGGAGATAACTCTAACACAGTCCATTTGCTAAGAAAAATCCCGAAAGTTCCGAATGTCAGGTCTGTTTTGAAGCGGGTAAAAAACGTTGGTTAATTCTTCAATAACATGAATTAATTTTTAGATGAAAGGTACTAACAGCCTCAAAATGGTTTTTAATGAATAATTTGACTGTTCATTAATTTTCACCAAAATTGTTTCGGAGCGATTTTACAATTTTCTGCTACAATACGGGTAGACCTATATGGGAGGCATTTTATATTAACTGCGGTATAGGCCTGTCCCGAGACACAGTTATATTATTCTATCTAAACAGAGTTTAGTAACATTAATAGCCTTTTTTGGTTATGTAAATGTCAACAATACGGTGTGTCAATGTATCTATTTCGTAAATGTCCGATATCATACGCAATATCAACCCGTGGACGCACGGGTCAAAGTCTAGTATGTTTAAAATGAAACGACCCTTCATTTGATATCAAGAAAAATGGGCTTAACCCTCAAATTAAGGGACCAGAGGGCTCTAAAAACTTTTATCTATAGCCCTTTACTGAGATATACATGTATTTCGTGAAGCAGAAATTTTTTTTTTACAGTTACTGTTATATTTTTATGTATCCAAGCAATGTAATTATTTTATTATGCGTTACGTAAAAAGAGGTTTTTAGAGGTCAAATGTACAAAATTTCAATCAACCATATATCAGAAAGGAAAATTCTTTTGAAATGCAGTATACAAGAAAAGATGCTAAAAAATGATGTACTAAACAATATTCAACCTTTAAAATGTTGTTAAACGGCCCCTATGAGGAGATAAAGGATCGGCGCCTAAAACGTTCTTTATTTCCCATATATCTCACGAACGGTGATGTAGATCTAAGCACATTTCTAAGCACCAAACAAAACATATTAAATTTAAAGACCTTCATTTGCTATCTAGAAAAAGGGACACACCCTTCAAATTAGGGATCAAGACAGGTCTAAAGTCTTTAATATAGTCATTTAGTGAGAGATATTTGTAATAGATTATAAAAGCAAAATTTGGTATAATACGTTTATATATCCTAACAATATAATGATTTTCTCATGCATTTCCTAATTAGGGTTTTTAGTGGCCAGAGGTAAAGAAAAGTTTAGTTTTTTCTATCTCAATTGGACGAAATGCAAGTACATGTATTAGAAAAAACGTATGAGAACTTATAAAAACGTTACAGGAAAGCACAAGTACTCAACCTCTAATTCCACATCATGTTTTGTTGACGAAAATCAAGTTCGATGATGTTATATCACCTTCTAAAAATGGGACGGAAGACCTCCTCGTTGCTCGCAACGAGATCGTGTCTAGTTATTATTCTTCTTGGTAGACACCCTTAATTTCTCGGCCATTTCTTTATCGATTTTAATGATTTTTACAGGGATGATGTCTTAGGTGAATGTCTCTTTGCATCCCACTTTCTGTCTGAAAATTCACTTCCGCTTTTGAATTATCTCCCTTTTTCGTGTTTTTTGGATCATGATTTTGTCCACGCGTGTTCTCAAAAACCGTTATAGTTAGAGACTTGAAATTTTTATGCAAGATAGAGTGGTTATGGTAGATTTGCATGCTTGTTTTAGATTTCACCAGAAGGCATTGTGCTTGAAGCTCGCCTGGACCTGAAAATGTTGATGTTAACTTTTTTTGACAATTTTGGGGAAATTTGAGACTTGATCACGAATATCTTTTTTGTAATAAATATTTTGTTATCATATATAGAACAATAAAAGTTTATATATACAAGAGCTTTCATCTGACACCAAGAAAAAGGGGCTGGCCCCTCATATTAGGGGCCCAGAAGGGTCTAAAGTCAATTATCTGTATCTCTTTAATAAGAAATATTTTATAATGTGTTATAGAAGCAAAATTGTTTATCTTCTCGTTAGTTATCTATACATGATTAAAAATTGCTGATATGTTACATAATTAGGGGTTTTAAGGGGCTAGAAGTCCAATATTTTGATCATTTATATCTTAAAAAGGAGAAATATTTTGAAAAGCATCATAGAAGAAAAGATGCTCAGAATAATGTTTGTAATGATATGTAACAACCAAAAATTCGTAAAATGGCCCCTATAAGGAGATAAGGGGTCGGCCCCTAAAACAATCTTTTTCAAATATCTCAAGAACGGTAACGAATTTCTTATCACTTAATGAACAAAATGTGTTTAGATTAAAAATACCTTTTAACTGACACCAAGAAAAAGGGGCTGGCCCCTCAAATTAGGGGTCCAGAAGGGTCTAAAGCCAATAATCTGTATCTCTTTTATAAGAAATATTTTGTAATGTTTTATAGAAGCAAAATTGTTTATCTTCTCGTTAGTTATATATACATGATTAAAAATTGCTGATATGTTACATAATTAGGGGTTTTAAGGGGCTAGAAGTCCAATATTTTGATCATTTATATCTTAAAAAGGAGAAATATTTTGAAAAGCATCATAGAAGAAAAGATGCTCAGAATAATGTTTGTAATGATATGTAACAACCAAAAATTCGTAAAATGGCCCCTATAAGGAGATAAGGGGTCGGCCCCTAAAACAATCTTTTTCAAATATCTCAAGAACGGTAACGAATTTCTTATCACTTAATGAACAAAATGTGTTTAGATTAAAAATACCTTTTAACTGACACCAAGAAAAAGGGGCTGGCCCCTCAAATTAGGGGCCCAGAAGGGTCTAAAGTCAATTATCTGTATCTCTTTAATAAGAAATATTTTGTAATGTGTTATAGAAGCAAAATTGTTTATCTTCTCGTTAGTTATCTATACATGATTAAAAATTGCTGATATGTTACATAATTAGGGGTTTTAAGGGGCTAGAAGTCCAATATTGTGTTCATTTATATCTTAAAAAGGAGAAATATTTTGAAAAGCATCATAGAAGAAAAGATGCTCAGAATAATGTTTGTAATGATATGTAACAAACAGAAATTTGTAAAATGGCCCCTATAAGGAGAAAAGGGGTCGGCCCCTAAAACAATCTTTTTCAAATATCTCAAGAACGGTAACGAATTTCTTAACACTTAATGAACAACATGTCTTTAGATTAAAAATACCTTTCAACTGACACCAAGAAAAAGGGGCTGGCCCCTCAAATTAGGGGCCCAGAAGGGTCTAAAGTCAATTATCTGTATCTCTTTAATAAGAAATATTTTGTAATGTGTTATAGAAGCAAAATTGTTTATCTTTTTGTTATTTATCTATACATGGTTAAAAATTGTTGATATGATACATTATTAGGGGTTTTAAGGGGCTTGAAGTCCAATATTTTGATCATTTATATCTTAAAAAGGAGAAATAATTTGAAAAGCATTATATAAGAAAAGATGCTCAGAATAATGTTCGTAATGATATGTATTAACCAAAGTTTCGTTAAATGGCCCCTATAAGGAGATAAGGGGTCGGCCCCTAAAACAATCTTTTTCAAATATCTCAAGAAATTTAACGAATTTCTAAACACTTAATGAACAAAATGTGTTTAGATTAAAAATAACTTTCATTTCATATCAAGAAAAAGGGGCAGGCCCCTCAAATTAGGGGCCAAAGGATTTTAAAGGGCAAGAAGTACAATTCTTAGATCTTTATATCTTTAAAAGGACAAATATTTTGAGAAGCATTATAGAAGAGACGATACTAGGAATGATGTACTCAACAATATTTCACCAACAAAATTTCGTTAAAAAGCCCCTATAAGGAGATAGGGGTCGGCCCCTAAAAAAACCCCAAAATATCTCAAAAACGGTAACGAATTTCTAATCTCTTGTTAAACAAAATGTTATTGATATTGAAATACCTTAATTTCTTTTAATATCAAGAAAAAAAGGGATGATCCTTTAAATTAGGGGCCAAGAGATATCTAAATGTTTCCAACGAAAGTTCTTAAACATGAATCTGAAAGAAAAAAGCTTCTGGCCTTTTCAATGAAATATCACTTTTTTCTATTTCTTTATCATGTTTACCTTATAAATAGCAAACGCTAGATCATTCATGTATCTCAACTATAAAACCGGACGGAAGACCTCCTCGTTGCTCGCAACGAGATCGTGTCTAGTTTTCTAATTATTTTTCATTATTTTAAAGTAATTTCCCCCCTTGAATGCTTGGCCCTTTATTCGAATAAAACCTCAGAATGTTTTGTTACAATATCAACAAAATATTAATAACATAGGCTGATCCACCCCTCTCAATTTTTTTCTATGGTAATACTGGCTCCGACCATCGACTTTTAAAAGCTTCGACCTAGCCGTCTATGACTGATTTTGGGGCCGAAACGTCTTGATACCTATGCTGGGATCACCGTCCCGCCAATCGGATCATCTCGCCCTTACGGTAGCGCGCGACGGAAAAGGTGTAACTATCCGAAGTAATCTGAAAAATAAACATCGGGATCGAAAGGCTGTGTGTTGAAAAGATTTAAATTAATTTTAACATAAATCATTTGAAGTAAATATCAAACTTTAATAATCTATTTATTTTAAACAGATAACAATAAAAATGAATCTCCCCACATCCTTAAACTTTACGCGCTTTCTCTTTACAAGTTGAACAACAGACTAAATGATATTGCACCTTATTTAGCGGATACAACATATAACGAAAAGGTAACGTACATATAAACAAAATGAAATGAGATTTCTTAAAGAAATCTTATTTTATTTTGTTTATAAACTTTAGCACTACGTCAACAACAAGAATGGTTATTTTCAAAATTTGGAAATTATCCATCAGCCATGTAACAGCTGCGTAATTGCGCTTACAAAATAATTAGCAATTTTTTCAACATTTCCATCTCTCCTATTGTATTGATCAGGCAGCAGTGATACTTTTTTTTTCGAAAGGAAAGAGTTTTGAGGAGGTTATAGCCATATTCTCCCCCTCCCTCCCAATTTGACCGTTTTGTTTTTAATATGTACAAAGTTGATCCAACTTGTACATATGATAAACGTATAAAGCCATAAATAAGAAAAAAAAAACATGAGAATAAAAGCTTATACAGCAAATCGCTGTTCAAATAACCATTAGGGTGCCTATAAGAATTAAAACATGCATCCCTGCAGTTTTGCCAGTCTTCTCGGTTAAATGTGTCCATTGTATTAAATACATATTAATTGAGGCCTGTTCAGTGTTTATTCAGTGTTTATTATTAATTTTGATCTATTTATTACATTTTAAATTTGTAATTTATATTAAACTAGCATTTAATAAACGTGTGTTTCTGTACAATAATTGAACTAATTTTTACTTCTTTAAGTTTTATGCATGTTTAGAATTTTTAATTCTATGTACCCTGAGAACTTTTATATTGATTTACTCTAGGTTTCTCCTAGAAGCAACATGGCAGAGAAGTCTTATACCATGGATGATCTTAGTCTAGTCAAGGCCGAGGAATCGGTTCCATTAAAGAGGAGGTCCTCACAAGGGGATCAACCGTCAAGAGATAATGTAATTGTCAATGTTTTTTTTTTATGATTTTCTTTTCATTCTGACAGGACCGTATATCTTACCGGTAAGTTAGAATCTTATGTGAAGAATCAGTATTATGGGTAGGTATAGGACACCTCCATATTGTGAGAAACTTTCTGATAAAAGTCTGCATATTTTCTTTCATAATCTTATGTCTAATAGGATAAAGCGTCAGCTAGTACTTATCTGCAAGTTTTGTGTTTGAAACCCACTGGGACTTTTACAATTCTTAACTTTCTGAAAATCTTATAATCATTTATAATGTATATTGTGTTCAATTAAATTATGTACGGTACAATTTGAAATTTTGAAACGGGGATTATATTTTGAAAGATTGTGTACTTTTATTTATCCATATTAATATCTTTAGGTGTCCCTTACACTACGTTAATCTTTATTTACCCATCAGAAACATAAACATGACTTTTGGGAACTAGTTGTCACAGATATTTTTTATCTTCTCTCTACCATTTTAACAGGAAGTCAAGTCTCCTGTGTTGAAGTTTTTGCTGGGAAGAGCAGACGCAGGAAATATCTTTAATTCAAATTCTACCACTCCCCCAGTCCCGTCAAACAATGAGTGCCGCCATCGCATCTGTATGACAGAGGTGGCACCATCACACAGCAGCATTTTTGGAAATGGTAAATTTATATTAAAAATGCATAATTGTGTACAATAATTGTAATGCAGGTGTATGTATGCATACTAAGCAAACTAAGAATCATGGTTCTGTAAATTGACCTACAAAAAATCTTAAATAAAAGTTGTGGTTGTGAATTAGTATTTGCAGGCATCAGTGGCAAGTTCAACAAAGCGAGCGCTCGCTAAAATTCCCTATAAAATTCCCGCAACACAAATTTTGGCAAGTGCTCACAAAGCACTCGCTCTGTTGAACTCGCCTCAGCTCTTCCTTTGTTTTTTGCAGATAATAGGGAAGAATGGAAGCTCGCCATTAGTGAGTTTTCTTCTAAAAAGCATGGAAAGAGTAGCAAAGATCTACCAAAGCGCATCAGGTGAGAGGGGCTTCCGTGTACAGGCAATACTGAAAAAATCAGGCCTTGGGGCC
Organism: Magallana ariakensis; assembly: GCA_020458035.1. Taxonomy (NCBI): domain Eukaryota; kingdom Metazoa; phylum Mollusca; class Bivalvia; order Ostreida; family Ostreidae; genus Magallana; species Magallana ariakensis. The sequence continues at coordinate 26,496,535 of CM035814.1, read as the reverse complement.
ATAAAACTTAGACGAGCTTACTTTTGATCTAAGTCTCACTTCTACAAAAGGAACATATAGTGGAAAAGTGAGACTAAGATCAAAAGTGAGCTCGTCTAAGTTTTATGGCCCCAGGGCCTGATACTGCACAATATTAAAATTACTAAACGATTTCAATGGCTAGAACTTAAAACTGTTGACTCTCCAGTTCCTGTTAAAAAGCAAATTGCACTCTGGATCACGATGTCTCTAAATCAGACAAACTGTTAATTTCTCTGAGTATAAAAGTAAAGTTCTGTCATTCAGATTTTATTTTATGAATATCCATGTATCTACTCCTGATTTTGTGAAGTGGCAATTAGTTGTTAATAGTGTCACAATGATCACTTAACTGTACCATACCTATATGTAGTCAGAGATACAAAGGCTTGTCACGAGGATATGACATGTACTTTGATATTATAATTATCAAATGATAAAAAACTAAGGAGTGTTTGTTAGTCACTGTACATAATTGTTTGTAAAGGACTAGTGAATATGTAAATATCTCTAATACATGTATTGTAACAGCAGGTTTTTTTTATCATTAGATACATCTATATGCATTTCATCACCCTATATCTAGGGGGAAAAAAAAGAGGATTGAGCTGTCAATACTTTTAAAATAGTGTTGTGAATACACTGTATTAGCATTTGCTAGTTGAATAATTTTCATTGCTCTCCTTATTTGTCTATTGCTGTGTGTCATCTGTTGTGGCCGAAGATGAACACAAGACTGATTCTTCCTAGAAACAGCCAGGCTTTCCTTGACTGAATGCTGTAGGGGAGGTGGATGGCTGCAATAATGTAGCTCTCTCCAATATTTTTTATCTGACGTTTTTGGGAAATGGCTTCAGTTGTAACCCCCCCCCCCCCCCCCCCCCCAAAAAAAAAAAAAAAAAAAATTAAAAAGAGAGAGGGCTACATTATTGCAGCTAGATGTGGATCAATTGTGAAACCATCAATTGCGAAATGTCATCTACCATAACAAACCCTTATCTCAATTTCTTTTTCCACAAATGGTCCTCATCATTGGCTACTGTTTAGATCTCCGTGCAGCCCTACTGCTAATGCAACATATTTTTTTGTTCATTGACCTTCTAAAATCAATGAAATAACTTGGATGAGAAAATTAAAAATGAATTAAAACATGCTAAATTGGAATACAATGCTATTTTGTGATCACTTGCTATATACATGTACTACATAGAGCAATTAATTGTCATCTTACACCCATTCATCTGTACATCTTGTATCTATCCTACTTTAACATCTGATGGTTTGCTAAAAATATTTTTATACGATGTTTCAGAACGTACTACAAGAATCAGGATGAATTAATCACTACTTTTGAAGACTGTCATTTTGGGGTCGAAGATGCAATGAAACACACTGAAGAAATGGAAGAAAAGCACAAAAAAGCTAATATATTAGCCAAGATAACTCTTGCAGCAAATGTGGTCTGTATTAAGTTATTATTATACTTTCATGTTAAATACTGAAATCTGATTGGTTTAGACGCAGTTTACACTCAATTCTATTACCCTCAGCGGTAGCAACACAATTGGCAACGAGTAACACTATATTATATATCATAATAATTATTTGAAATAAGTTTCCAGATGAATTAAGGCAATTGAAGACAATTAATGTAGAATTCATCATATTCATTGCAGTAATGTCTTATAAAATCATTGTAAAAATAATGAATCTAAAAATATTGATTTTTCCCTTAATTTTTTTTCTCATGACTTTGAAAAGGGAGGCATTAAAAGAGATTATCATAAAACAGTTATACCATATGCCTGTATTACTTCTGTTAGTACAATGTACATTGTCTATTACACAGTCACGGCCACTGTGTCCATCAAAGATAAGTTTGGTCATTAAACTTCCATATGTTGCAGTGTCTGCTGATAGCCAAGTTGGTGGCGGCCATTCTGTCTGGCTCAATCTCGGTTATCTCGAGTCTGGTGGACAGCTGTGTGGATCTGTCCTCGGGATTTGTGATCGCCGTCACCGAGAGAGCCATGCGGAAACGAGATCTTTATGAATACCCTCAAGGTTTGTGGATACACAAGGAACTAACTGAATGGAAATACATGTATTGTGTAGTAGTTTGTATTTATTGACCCTTTGAGGCAGGGGGTTGTAAATAGAAGGAACATTTCGGTATTAATCACTTGTTATTCAACCTGTACAATATCCAGCAGGATTTGATTTTTCAATATGTAAGCATTGATTTGAGTTACATGTAGCTCATTGTTTCTATCTGCTCATATGCAGGAGATTGAGCTTTTGTACCACTTAATATAGCTCTGCTTTCACCAAAAATGCTAAATAGAATACACAGTTCAATCCGTCAAAAAAATAAATTTACAATGCTTTGAAATGCTAAACTTTTCTCTCTATACTGGGTATACTGTTTACAGGGTTATTTTTGCCCCGTGTAATTTTCCGTCTTCTACACTTATATAATCAGTTTCGCCCCGTCTTGAACTCGCCCAGCCACAGTTGTGTTTAAAGAGAGATAATTGGAGACAATAGAAATTCACTCGCTGACAACGAGGGCGAAAGTGGCGAAAATAAAAGGGGGGCAAATATTTCCCTGTATACGGTACATATTATGTAAGTAATCATTAGCGGTACATGTAAATCCATGCACATGTATGTAATATTGGTCAACTAGTTTGGATTTTAGCTTTGTACTCAATGTTTTTTGACATTTTTTCTCAATAAACTTTGTACTCGATGTTTTTTGACATTTTTTTCTCTATAAACTTTGTAACCCCATTGATCCTACAATTCAGATGACAATGCAGCTCCTCTTGTTGTAAGTTGTTTATTTGTTTTTCAGGTCGTACAAAGTTGGAGCCGATTGCCATTGTCATACTGTCTGTGATTATGAGCTTAGCCTCCATCCAGCTGATTGTAGAAAGTTCTGAAAAAATTGCTGGTTTAGCGACGGGAGACGAAGACCGTCCTGACGTTGGCATTATAACTATTGTGCTTCTGTCTGGTACTATAGGTAAATTATTCTGGATCCGATTATGAGTGTTACGTTTCAAATCATTTGTTCATCCATTGGCATGATTTCATGATGAGAGCAAACATTATTAAAATTTAGTTTTGATTGGAGTAAAATATTCTAGATTTACATTTTTTATGGGTAGAAATCACATGACACTAAAATTTACGATTAATGTCATGATTTATATCATACTTTTGTTGTACAGTGTATGTGAATTTTGAGAAAACGCAATGTAAATGGATGCAAGTCAGAAGGGCAAAAAGCAGAAAAACTATCATCAGACAGCTTGCATATCTGTACTTTGTGATGGCTATGTCAAAAAAGCATTGTCAGACATGGTGGCCATTGTGAATTTTTATGAAAACCAGTACTGGGGGAGGAGGGAGACGACCATTGTTTTTATTACCTTGTGTTTAATGAATGCTTATGGAGGAGGGTGGTTTTTTGTGTAAGAATCTTGAAGGCTAATGAAATTGTAATCTTTTCCGCATTGTAGTCACAAAGATAGTCCTGTTTCTGGCCTGTAGAAGAGTGAGGACTCCCTCAGTGGATGCCATGACGAGAGACCATCGCAATGACGTACTGTCCAACATCTTGGCCATTGTCTTTGGATATATAGGTAAACTGGGACAGCGGTTTTCTTTGTGTGTTGCAAATGTCGCAAAAATGAAGATATTGTCTAACCTTTTTAATTTGTGTATGTAATTTTTTTACGATTTTAAAAAGTATAAAGTGAAATAACACACATTATTTCTGCATATTTAGTTGTGATAATAAAATGATTGCAAAAAAAGTGAAAGATAAATTATCATGAAAAATTTAGAACAAAAGGTATTGAGTGCCATTATTGTTATGTGTTATGAGCATAACCTTAAAGCTGAACACCGCTCGTAAATAGGCACCTGTCACACAGGTACCTGGTATATAAACCCTCGATTTCGTTACACCCGATTGCACACCTGAAAATCGTGGTCGATGTGTAGTACTCCTTTCGTGGTCTTTGAATTTTATGCATTTATTTCTTATTCTAAGTGCATATTCTGTTTGTAAATAATGCATTGACCAATTTATTTGATGTTAGTATTCTCCTGGCTTGAAAAAAAGTGCGTAAAATTGGATAATTTCATCGCGACCGAGTAACACGGCGAGGCAAGATGTAACGTCCACACAGGTGAGACCTCTACAGCGAAGTACTTTGAACCGTTTAGAGGTCTTCGCCTTATATAGGGGTTGTAGGGACAGCAGTGATAAAAGAGAAATATGGCGGACAGTGCCTATTTACGAGCAGTGTTCACGCAGCTTTAACCAATCCTAGGTCAAGGTCATCCAAAAAAATCCTTGAGGGGGGCATATATCCTATTACCGGTATTATTAAAATAAATTTCATCATAATATTTATACAATAATAAATTTTCTTGGTTTGTGTAACCTTTAAGATTAATGATAGTTTTTGCCTTTGATATGGATCAGGTTCCAAGAGCATGTATGAGCAGTACCATGTGTCGGAGCTGGTGTACCTGGATCCAATAGGAGCCATCCTGATCTCACTGTACATTCTGTTTGGATGGTGGTCCACAGGTTATGGTGAGTGTATCCTTAAAGTCTGGAGAATTGTAGTTTGATTTCTCCTTTAAAAAAATAAGGTTTTGTTACATGTGCTGTTCAATTGCTGGCGCCAGGTAGCTTGGTGGGTGGAGCACCTGACTATAGATTCAGGAGGCCTGCCATGGTTTAAATCTCAGTCTGCCTTTTATAATTTTTCAACTCCTGATACACGTATATTTATATTCTCTCTATACAGAAGATTCCATCTGTTTACATTACTGGTACAGAGTACTCATGTAGAAACATACACTTACAGGACAAATCAAGCTGCTGACTGGACACACGGCCAAACCAGATTTCCTGAAGAAGCTGACTTGGATTTGCATGAATCACCACCCCAAACTTCTGTACGTGGACACAGTCCGAGCCTTCCACTTTGGAGTGAACTTTCTGGTGGAAGTGGACATCGTCTTACCAGAAGACATGACTCTCAAAGAGGCTCATGACATCGGAGAACCTCTGCAGCAAAAACTAGAGAGCTTACCAGAGGTAGAGCGAGCCTTTGTGCACTTGGATTACGAGTTTGAGCACAGACCGTCTGATGAGCACAAACAAGTGTGAATATTTTGGTTTTGAATATTTTGGCTCAATGAATGGGAATGGAAGGCCAGCACCGATTCTGCGTCCGACTGCCTGGATTCAGATATCTAGAATCTCAAAGCGGGAAAACAAGTAACAGATGAATTAAAGAATGCTCAGGGCTGAAAATCCTTCAATATCTGCTTTATTGCTTGAAAAATATTACGTCAGTTGAAATGTTGAATGAAATCTTTTTTGGCCCAGTTTATAGTTGAATTTTCTTCAAGTCTACAAATGTACAGTGTTATAACACACTAATGTAATCATCATGTACCGGTGCTACTGTTACAATCAAATGATAACTACCGGTATTAGCATTCGATATTACCTTCAGTTTTTTTATATACATTGCACGATTCTATTTCTGATTTTTAACATACTTGTATCATTTGCTAGGAAGATTATTTTATACATTTAAATTTATTGCAAACTGCATAATAACTAGCATGTATCAATCCACATGAAGTTACTGTTAGATTTTGTACTATTTTTTTGTGTCTTATTTAGAAGTTCAGGTTGTCATCACTTTCGTACTTATTGATAAAAAAAATTGAATCATAAAGTCTAGAATGAATTTGATAGCTATCAAATTAATACATACTCATAAAAACCAAGTAAGAACAGTTCATACTTTTTTCATAAACTGTGTTGCCTTTCATACCTCCATGAATGCACAATATTAATGTACTGAAAATGGCTATATTTTTTGTTATGTGTTGTCAGCTGATGCGTGGCCTATCCTAGTCACCCTGTGACATGCATAGCTGCTGGGGGTCATCTTAAAGTGGGCAATTCCACCTCTGAAGTCTGAAGGCCCATGCATGTTTTATGTTTTTTTTAATCCTGTTTGTGAATATTTTATATATATATATATTTTTTTATTATTTTGTAACTTATTATTTTGATATCTCTTTTTTATTTCCCAGAATGCATCATTCAACTATGGATGGTATCTATCCAGTCGAGGGGAAAGGAAAAAAAAAAAAAAACAGGAAAAAAATATTTGACCGTAGTTAAGAAAAAAATATAGGTCATATTAAGTGCCTGCATGAAAAGAAAAACCTTATTAATCATAATAAATAAGTTTGATTTTTGATTGGTTAGGTACCCCCCCCCCTAAAGAAACAATTGGTTATAGCTACTTTTATGTTTCAAAAACACTGGCTACAAGTCCAGTACTAGTATGATTTCTACTCTTTGATAACATGTAATGTTAATGAATTACTTTTTTGGTTGGTTGAGGGGTAGATAGGACAGTAGATGTAGTATGTTATAGTATGTTATAGTCTTTCTTGCCTTTTACACAGCGTTAATTGGCTTCATCAAAAATTATACACGGTTGTTCAGATTTGTCTCTATTTGACAATCAACATGAAAAGAAGCAAGCATAAATCTATTTGCCAGGAATGGTATTGGAAAGTGTTTCTATTTTATATGTGTTCAAATAGTCATCATACATGCATTTGTAATTCTTGCATTATTGATTTATGAAATTATAATTTTTCAGAATTATTAGTTTGGTTCATTAGAGTAATGTAATGGGATATACCAGTAAGATAGAATGGTCAATTCATCCCAGCTGATTTGATGCCCAGGAATTCTATTGATAAAACTTTAACTTAAGATTGGTAATCATGGGTGCCATGTCTCTAAATTTGTTATTTTTATTCATAGGAATTGTTTCAATGCATAATGAAAATATGCTGTATTCAGATTAGTTTGCAACTGAAATGTAACAAATAAAATATTCAACAATGTATAAATTGTTATGATTTTTGATACCTGGTATATATAATTTGACTAGGTCCAGAGGCAATGGGCCAAGTGAGAAAATCTAGTCTGTTTCATAATGTCCAAGAAAATATGGATATTAATTGTATTTTGTGTCGTACTACATTCAGGATGGCTTTTCATAGTCAAGACAATGTCAAGTGCTATATCCTTTTCCAATGTTATTAAAAATCATAAACCAAACACAGATATAATTTTTATATCATTAGCTTGTACTTTTTATTCTCTTAAAGCATTCTCTGAAGAAAAGTTTGACAAAAGTGAGGATGAATTATATACAATTGAGCCACATAAAATAGTTAAACTAACACAGGTTTACAAAAATAAAACTCTGCTCTCAATGGAAGATAGATCTAACCAATAAATCCAGCTATGTCTGGTCGTTCCTTCCCCCAGGGATCTGTGATTGCATTTATTACTGTGTAAATTTGGATTAATAAGAAAAACCATTACCAAATTTATGATATCTAGAATATTTTTAAAAAAAATTGTGGAATACCGGTATATGAATTATATTTGCTTTGCCAGAGGTTCAGATACATGACTGATGTACTATATTTAGAGCAATTTAGTCTGGGACAGACAGTATTGTTGGCTTGTTACTGAGGGATGAACACCATTACTTGAGAGAAAAAAGTATCACAATATAGCACCAAACAATCAAACAAAACTTTTCTTAAGATATGAACAATTTTTTTTTCTTATCTAAATTTTAATCATCAGCCAAAATATTTTTTGCATTTCAAATAGTTAAATTGAAAATTTGAAGAAGATAAACCTCATAATGACCAGCACAGAAGATTTGATGGAAATTTGTTAGTTTCTATTTGTACACACAAGTCAACAGTTTTACAAACCAAACAACCATATTGACACATACACACACGCACTACAGACTCGTAACAACACATTCTTCATCATTCATTCCATGATGTCATTCAAGTGATAAATAGCTGCCTTTATGAGATCTGAGACATGATGAACATTCAAGCATACAAGTCATAATAATTCTTACAGAAGTCATCTTGTTCTATTATTTTGTTAAAAGTTCCAATTTTCACATAAAATCTACCACTGATAATAGGTATCCAATACATTTTGTTCTGTATGACTTTTTTTTTTTTTATAAATGGGAGAGTAATTTAAGTCAATCCATAATTACAGAAAATCCAGACCTTGGACAAGTTCATACTGACTCACTGCACAGTGTCCACTCAAACGTGTGGAGTCCTCCTACAGTCTCCACATAGAGACTGCACATAGGAGGCTCCACACTCCACATACAGACTCCAAATACAAACTCCACAATACAGACTCCACACATACAGATTTCCACATATACATAACAAGGATGAAGAGGGAACACCAAACCTGAGGCGGGTACTCCACATGGTGGCCTACACACACACACACACACGTGCACACTGTACCAGCCACTAATTCAAACAATTCATAGAAATTGACTTATCACAGACACTATAAGTTATATCAACATTTAAAACTATTTGTAACACCATAAGCATACTAGTATGTACAAATTATTGTCATCACTTTTTTTTTTTACACAATACAAACTATACAGTCAATTTTTTTGTACAATACAATCATGTTGGTTTAATATTTTATATTAATAATGATAATAAAAAAAAAAAAAAAAAAGGACCACAAATTTACATCAATGACATGATTTTCATGACGAGTACATAGACAATGGGAAATCCTCACGAGTCTGCACCGTGTCAATGTGACCTTAATTGGATAAACAGGGACGGGTATTTACAACAGCACTAATAATGAATCCACGAATGTCCCCGGCCACACAGAGGGGCCAGGGCCACAATAAATAGTGGGTAACACTACAGCCAGGCAGTGTTACTACACATCCACTACACATCGTCAACAGAAGCACTCAACATATCATAATCCAATGTAATTTAAATCCAATTGTTCATGAGAAATGCTAATCCACATAACGTCAGAGTATACATCCAATGCACTATCTCACAACAAAGAGAAATGCCCTATTTCAACAAAATATGATTTTCAGTTCAGGCTTTTCAAAGCCTGGTAAGTTTCATTTTTTTTTAAATTCTGAAAACACAGAATTAAAGGTACACTCCTGTACACAAAGAGAATGAAAATAATCTCTACATTCCATCCTCTGATTTGTTAAATAATCCGAGTTGTCTTTTTCAGGTTGATCACACAGTGGTCTATTAAACACTTCCTTATTCATGCCACAGTCGTAATGATCACAAGTAGATGAGCCAAATCCCTCAAAGGCTGCATCAACCCAAACCCAAGCCGCTCCAATGTGCTACGTGAAAAGTCACATGGTGGGAAAATGTGTACCACATAGGCCGGCTGAAAAGAAATTGATAAAATTATTCATATTCTTTACATTGTAAAACAAGTTGCGATCTTTGAAAATTCAAATAAAAAAATCAGGATTAAGATTGCTCATGCCAATGCCTTTAGGTTTATAAGATAGCTAGACCACCTTTAGAGGAGTTTACATGTACTTTAAGAACCATTACCTGCTGGGTCTCAGGCTCAGCTACATTGACTATGCCAGCCGCTTGTTTCTGCTGCAGGTACTGAATAAATCCAGTGGTCATCGCTCTTGTCTGCTCAATGATGTGATCATGGTCTCTTCCACAAGGTAAAGCCAGCAGCATACAGTAGTCATTGTCAAACTAAGGGAATGAAGAGAAAAGGAAATGATAAGTCAACATGAACACTCCATTCCAATGCAGGTATATGCAGTCACATATTGCTATTTCTAAGTTCCTTTATATTTCTAAGGTTCAGTATAGTCACCTTCATGCGTTTGATCACTCCGTCCAGCTGTGCTGGCTCCAGCCTCATTCTCTGAGCGATCCTGAGAGGTTGTACCGAGCCGTCTGGACCTTGTTGAGGTAGGGACAGTTTCACCAACTGTTCAAATCCATTGATCATGTGTAACTGCACCACACACTGATCATTCTTCAGAGCTAGAACTCCCTGCCACATCACAGGATAACGCTGGAAAAAAAGAAGAATGTTATGAAAGTTTAAATACGTAAAAAAAAAAAAAAAGTTATGAAAATCAGATATCATCCAAAACATTTTTTTTCTCTGTAAGCTGTATGCAGTGGATGAAAGAGATGGCAGAAGTATGTAAGTGGTTACCTGCAGAAGACTGAGCAGACTGCCCTCTCCCCCGGGCGGGGCTGGGGCCTCCTGGATGGCCCGGGGTGGCATGTTCATGGGATTATCATGCATGGGTCGGCTCAGCTGCTCTCCCTGCTCCCTGTGTTTGGAGGTCTGGGCAGGGACTGGGGGGTTCTGTACATGGGGGGACCTACTTCTACCAGCTGGCCCTGGGTCTGTCAGATCCTGAATGGCCAGACCGGGCTGAGTCAGATAATGAGGCGGTAGTCTGGACGAGAACAGGCGTTCCATGTGCACGTTGTACAGGTGCGGGTGCTGTTGATACTGCTGTTGAATTTCAGCGTAGTTCTTGTGGGCAGGAATTGCTACAACCAGAACAAATTGCCTCAATGACTACAAGTACCTAACACAGATTACATGTACATGTCAGGAAAAGTGGACAGTAACCAGACTAAAAAATAAACATATACTAAAAGCAATGTCTACACTGTATGGTACACATATATCAGGTGTGATCAATCAAAGCTTTACCTTGCATAATACTGTAGTCAGACCTTCTGATCAAAGAGAAGTTTTACCACAAAAGTAAATTCGACAAATCAACATTATACAGACTTGAGCAAGCAAACACTGTATCAGGTGCAATCAATCAAAGCTTTACCTTGAGAAATGTCCGTTCCTGATATCGGGGGTGTGAAAGCACTTTGGTTTTGGGAGGGAGGTCTTCGCATATCTGGTATACTAGGATACATAGGATGCTGAACAAAGTGGGGGTCCATCAAGTTCTTGTTGTCTAACTGCCCATCTGGTCTCTGTTGCCCAGGAACATGGGCCGTCTGCCTCATGTCAGTGGGCTGGTTGGATGTGGACCCACTCGCCTTACGATGGGCAGCTTGCTCCATCTGAAGTTGTTTGAAATGTAGCTCTCTCTGTCTCTGAAACTGAAAGAAAATGAAGCAAATGTAAAGACACGAGTCGCTTCATTACAAATTTTTTATTTATCTAGCTTTACTTATATCTCTGATGGATATCAAAGCACAATTTTGGTTAAGCCCTATGAAAACAGTGTCTGCTAGTGCGGTTATGTTTGAGAATTTTCTCGACTTGTAATTTGGGCCTAGAATCATAGAAATAGAAACATCCTTTAAAATCATACTAACATGTAATTCCTCCAACTCCTGCTGCTTTCGCTCCTCTGCCCTCTTCTTTTTGATGTGCTCCTTCTGAGACATGGGAGGGTTAACTTCTGATTGCTGGTGGGCAGGTTTGGGTCCTGGCTGGGGATGCATGTTGCTTGGCTGAGCTACAATACACAAATACCAAATAAACCATTAAAAATAAAATAGTGGTTAAAACTGTGAAATAAAGACCATGTGCCTTTACTGATATTAAGTATGACCTTTTTGTTGACCTTTTGTTTGGATATTAACAATAAAGTTAGGGATTAAAGTATTTGAAGATCTGATGTAAAATGTGACGTGTAACAAATATTTCTTGTATGAACTGTATTACACCTGTCCAAGTCTTTCTGATAATGACTGTTGCAAAGGTGAGCTTGATTCCTTTGAGTACATACCCCAGTGCTCCCTTGGAGATGCTCTCGGTGCTTCGTGCGATGGAAGTTGAGACTTGTGTCCTTCATGTGCTGACATTACCAACTCATTCCCCCATCTCATTGTGGTGTTAGACTTCTCCAGAATCTTGAAATGATATAGATTACTTATTATTATAAAGTTAAAGAAATCGGATCCATTCAGCTGACATTATTAAATGGGTCTTAGTTAAAGTCTCACAGTATCCAATATGTTAATTTAGTCTTATCAATCACATTAGACACAACCATATTGTAGGTGACCAAAGATATGATAAATCACAAGCACAATTAAGCAAATTTCGTTACTTCTGAAAAGTTCAATCTAATTGCAACAAATGAAACAGTAGATTCCTAATTAATCGCGAGGAATTAATATCCGCCTAAAATCACGAAAAGCACATCTCACAAATTTTAAAACCTCGCTTTTATTTTTTGGACATATGTAAACTACATGAAACTATGATAAAAATTCGGCATTCGCAATTTTATGTTCTCGCTATTTGATGAAAAACGGTTGAATCGCGGAATTAAGTACTCGCATAAAATAAGGAATCTACAGTATGACTGATTCGTATATAATTCTCTACCTTTTTACTGGCACTGTTTGGAGGACTAGTATTGTTGGGCAGTTGATGCCCCATTTGATGAATGTTTGGAGCTGTCTGGGCCAAAGCTGGGGATTTGATCTGAGGGTGCTGAGAACTGGCATCTAGGATGTTATATTGTTGGTGATTTAGGCTTGGTGATGTGGTTTTCACTTCCGCCTTCTTGTCATCGATCTTCACACCCACTGGCTGTAGATGAGGATGGTGAGCCCAGAAGGATTGAGGATAGAACCCTTGTTTGGAATGTAAGAGCTGGGACTGAATTTCTTGCTGCATTGATAGAAAAGCCTGCTCTTGGGCGAGTCTGACATGGGCTTCGCCCGGCAATGACTGTTTATGCTGGTTAGTGTGAGCACTCGGTGGCCTCTGAGTATTTTCTTTGGACATCTCCTGCTTCTGTGCAGCTTTACTCATTTTTGCTAGTTGTTGCTGATTCAAGTCCTGCATCAGTTGCATGTACTGTAAGTGCTGTAGCTTCTCTTTGGTCATGTCCTCTCTGATCTTGTGTTCAGGGAAGAAGGGATCTCCGCCAGTCGGGGGCTGGATCATGGCTGGCATGTTGTGTGGCTGCCTGCTCAGTGAGGTGGTGGTGATGGGATGAACCACACACGTAGGAGCGGCAGACACGCTCTGTTGCTGTCTCTCACCACTAGCACCAGCAGAGGGAACGTTGGGCTTCTCAGCGTTCCGACTGGGAAGGTGTGAAGAAATATTCTGCATTTTGGTGGCACTAACAATCGACATGTTTTGTTTCTTGGCAGAATTACTTGCCTCTGTACGACGAGGACTCATTTCAACACTAGCTAAATGCTTGTTAGCACCCTGTACTAGATGGGAGTGGGCACTCGCAATAACTGACTTCCCGACGCTTGTTGAGGACACAGTATTCAGCACAGTTGTTGGGAAAGACTCATTAGCACTTTTAGTTAAGTTCATGCCCATTTCTTTTTCTGTAACCACAGGGTTTCCGTGAGCACTAGACATGTGCGCTGGCATTCCTCCATTGTTATTGACCAGCTGCGGTAATGTCATTGTCACATGCACATCTAGCTTGCTCGCCATTGTTCCAATCACAGAGGACTGAGTGGATATGGGAGAGGAGGAAACAGTTGGAGTCGATGGCATCAGATGACTCATCGCATCTCTATTCTGGAGATCTGCAAGGTATCCTAATAAAGTAAAATAAAGAAAACACACATATTACCGTAAACACATTCAGGTACTAGTAATAATAAATATTAAGACTTCTACAGAACAACTCGACAAACAATCAGATATCAACATACCTGGAAAAGCAGCATTGGACATGATTGCACTAATCCTTTGTCCCTGGTACATTGCACTGACTGGTGAGATTGTGTTTGCTGGAGACTTGACCAGACACGTAGGCAGTTGGAAGGCTGGATTTGCTGCCGACATCTGAGGCGACTTGAGCGAAGGAGACTTCATTGACGGGGACTTCAATAGCGATTCCTCTGCACAGCTCCCGCGACTGGAGGTTCTTTTCCTTTCATAAGCACTCACCTCTACAGTCAGAGGGGTTGTAAAGTTGTTAGCTGGCTGAGGTAAACTCAACTCGCCCTTGTCAGGTGTGTCAAAGAATCCTTTGGAGACGTCATCAATGATGCGATCAACATTACTCATTTGAGGCATTGCTGGCTGTGGAGCACCCATCAGTGACTGTTCACTGGCTGTTGGAACCTTGCTACTTTCTTTTCCACTTGGAATACTGCTAGCTCTGGTTCGATACTCTGCACTCATGATGTCTCTGGGCTTGATGGCCTTCTTTTCCTCCGCTGGGTGAGCAGGATGTACCACTTCTCTCTGGACAGGGTCCGCGTGACCCATATGAATCTCATTCAGCCTTGGAAAATCATTTCCTTTCTCTTTTACAGCTTCCTTAGATTGTCTTACTGTTGGTCTTATGGTCATTTTTATGCCTGTATCCATTATTTCAGATTTCAGGACTTTACCCGTATCTTTACTCTCAAAAGTTTCCTCCGTAGACTTCTTCTTTCGACTTGAAGAGCGTCTCTTCAGAATGGGTGCATTTTGTTCTTCACTTTCAACATCATCAAAATCATAGACATTGAGCGCTTTGGGTGCCATCTCAACAGCTGCAGTCAGGGGCTTTCCGTGCCTTATGTCTTTCAAGGACACATTTTCTTTCACTGCTGTTGAAGGTGCTGGAGTTGGCTGAATGTCTTTGGGAGGCTGTTCTTCATCAGCTTTGAAGGTTTTGTTTGCCAAAGGTAGGCGCTCTATTTTCACAATTGGAGAAGCAGCAATATCTGACTTTGGTGAGAGCTGTTTGGGTGATGCTACCCTTGGTGACCTTGGAGAAGTTCTAGATCTTGGAGAGTTGGTTCTTGGTGAAATACCTGACATCTTCTTATAATTCTTTCTTCTACACCCTCCTCTTTGGGGTCTCTTAGTCTCTTCACCTCCCAATTCACCATCATCGTTTCTCTCCGAGTCAGTGTAGTCCGACATCGATATATCCTTATCTTCTCCTTTGCTACTGATCATCAAAGGAGGAGAAGCCAATCCTGGAATTTCTACACGAGTCTCTAACTCTGGCTCTGGTTCAGGTCTTGTTGTTGGGGCACAAAGAGGCAAATCAACAGCAGATGGCTGATTATGCTCGATCACGGGCATAAAGTTGAGCTCCTCTGTGCTTTTCCCAGACGTCCTTCGCCGAGCCTTGGCTTTCTTAACACTAGGTACCGGTACTTCAAATTCTGGAGCAACATGTTCTTCTCTTGTTTCCAGTGCTTGATGTGTTTGATGTATGACACTGGCTTGTGCTTCCCTAGGCGACATAGGAGGAATATCAGCAATGTGCAATGCCCCATCATCTGAATCTTCCTTATTGCGTGTATCCTGCAGGCATTCTTCACTAACAGCATTAGGATATCCTATAGGAGCAGGCTGAGGAGGAGCCGTCTTCACAGGCTTCTGTTTCTTTCCCCTCTGCCTTTGGTCATCAAACTTCTGAGGTGAAATTGTGTCAACTTGCTCTTTAGATGGCATTACATTGGCAACTGGACCTTGTTGAATAGGTTCTGGGCAGAAGTTCACATTCAGAGGAGGCAGCTGACTCTGCACAGTTTCTGGAACGATGGCAGATGGAATTAAACTTTCTGCTACACGAGTCTCCTCTAGCAATTCCTCCGACACTATTTTTCCCTCTGTGGGTGGATTGTCAGGCATTGAAGGTTCTACCGAAACTTCTGGTTCTGTGTATTCTTGTAACTTACTGGTAGCATCCTCCACCTCTAGTCCCAATATGGACTGAATGGCCAGTGCTGTTTCACTGTCTGCTTGTGGTGCTTCTTGCTCTGCTGGGTGCTCTGTGACGGCTTCAGGAACACATTGATTTGTTTCATCGATCACTAGAGTTCCCTCGTCACCAAACATGTCACTTTCCCGTTCCCTCTTCTCTTCGTTTTGCAGATCCTGGATTGTAGACACAGCCTCAATGGTCTCTGCTATTTTGATATTGACCTCATCCAGTTTCTTATCATTAGTTTTGGTTTCCTTTTGGCTTTCTTCAACTGCTGACTTCTTGGTTTCATTACTCTTCTCCTCCACTGGTGCGACAAAATTATCATCATGTCCAGTTTGAGCTACTGACTTGGACTGTAGATCATGATCTGCATCTTTCCCTTCACTAGTGACAGAAACCTTGGGTTGCTTCTTGATAGCATTTGACTTCCTATTCAGTTTGTTGACTATACTTTCACTTGAGGTATTGGTGTTATGATCCTTGTCATTTTTCTCTGCCAGTGATTTGGCCCAACTTGCAAACAAACTCTCTTGTTTATGATTGACCATTTTGTTTGTCATCTTTGGTTCAAATGATGGCTTAGTATCTTTTGATGTTATATCATTTATGTCCCATTTAAACGAAGTCTTACTGGAATCTGAGGCTTTCTTTGATTTTTGACTGCTTTCTTTCTCTGTGCCGTGGCGGGGTTTGAGTTTATCTAATACCTCTTCCTCTTCTTCCCTGAAGTCAAACACATCTGCAGTTTTCTTCTGGTTTGCACTGTCACTGCCTTTACTGATCATGGCTTTGACTGAATTGGCTGGTGTGATGCAATCTTTCCCTTCCTTAGAAGCATGATTAGGTAATTTTACATCATTCAGCTCTTTCCCGTCACTCTTACTGGAGCTCTTGGCATTCTTTGATGCAGACTCACCATTACTGGAACTCTTGGTGTTCTTTGATGAAGACTCCGGATTTTTGAATAATGATGCATTTGAACTCTCAAGCGTTTTCTGATCAGAGCTCTGAGGTTTAATTTCAGACAATTTACTCTCCACATTTGCAGGTTCTTCAACGTTTTCAGGACCCTGCCTACCAGTGTCCATCAGATCATCTGCATGAGGCATATCAAATAGATCATCGTATTTCCTTTTCTCCTCGGAAACCTCACCCTCTGTTTCATCATTTTCAGATTTATCCTTTGCAGATGGTCTGTTTGGTTTTATTTTCTCAGGCACAAAATTTCCAAACAGCGGTGTACTGAAGTCCAAGTCCACGTCTGAGAAATCTGTAGCTGTACTGTCAATTTTCTTACCATGTGAATCTGCTCTTTCACCATTTTCTGACAGCTGTATATCTCTACCTTTTGAGACATCATCAATGGTCTTATCCACTTCAGAGCAAGTTTTGCCTTTATTTTTCTTCTTCTTCTTCTCTTTCCCACTGTCCTTGTCCGATTTGACAGACTTTTTGCTTTTTGTGCTTGCATCACTGTCTTTGTCAACTTTCTTCTTCTTTGTTTTCTTCACTTTGGGGTCTTTACTGTCCTCGTTGTCTGTGGAGGTTTTATCTGGGGACTTTTCTTGTTCGTCCACTACTGGTGACACACTGCTCATTTTTTCTCTGACTTCGGAAACATCCCACATGCTTCTGGCGTTGTCACTGCCTGCACCACAGGGCTGATCCATCAATAATGAATTCTCGTCCAGAGGAATCTCATCAACAATCACACTACCTTCCTCGTGTTTAACACTGTCGATGTTGATACTGTCAGAGAACTCGCTTACAGGCGACATGATTGGTGAAATCAACATTTGCTTTTTAATTTGTTCTCTCTCTTTCATGCTGTCCGATTTCTTTTTCTTGCTCTCCTTTGGCTTTTCAACATGTAACTCAGGGACATCTTTCAACATGTTCTTACTATCCTCTGGAGCAGCCTTTTGGTCCAGTGAAGCCTTCTTCCCCTTTGAGTTACTTTGAGCCATAAAAGTTTCAATTTTTTCAAACAAACCATACTTGTGATTCTTGCCAATTTCCAATTTGCCTTCTCCAACTAGAATATTTTCCTTTTCTTTCTTCTTGTTCTTCTTTTTCATTTTGTCCTTCCTGTTCTTCTCTGTTTTCTCTACAGCTTCAAGTACACTATCCACACACACTTCTTTATCAAGAGCAGTATGGGAGATGACTGGACTTTTGTAGGTCTCTTTGTCAAGTGTACTAGCTGTTTTCTCCTCAATAAACTTGTTTTCACTTACACCCATTTTTTTCAAGTTATCCTCTAGATTTCTCTGCTTTTCTTTTGTTTTGTTCTTTGAGGCTTTGCTTGACACAGAAATTGGTTTGGGGACTGGAATAATGTTGCTCTCTTCTTCAACCGAGTCACTGTCAGATGAAGAATAAATTCTACCTGAGGATTTTTGCGTTACGCTCTTCTTATCGAAAGGTTTCATATTATTTTCCTTAGACCTGTTAAACTTATTGAAGTCCAAATCTGAATCACTGTCGTCTGAAATATCGGAAGAGGATGATAATATACTGAAAATATTTTGCTTTTTCACTGAGCCTGACTTAGCCGACACTCTAGATTTGAAGTTGTCCTGATCCTTTTTGCTAGACTTTTTAGACTTTGAAGAAAACACATCATCGCTTTCAAAACTGGACACTTTCTTGACATGTTTCATTTTCTTCTTGGTTTCAGGTGAAACAGTAAAGCTGCTATCAGTTGATTCATCTGAGTCTGAGGAATAAATGTTGTTGAAAATTGACGCCTTTTTGGATTTTTTCGACGGATCAAATTTTGGTTTCTGAGGTTGCAGCTTTTTCTCTGGAGGAAAGATACTGGATGTAAAGTCAGAGTCTGTGTCGGATGAGCTGTAGATTTTCTTGGACTTGGATTTCCGTTTATTGAAGGGCTTTTTGCTTTGTTCTACATCATCAGAATCAGAATAATTAGTAGAGCTAATATCACTCTGTAGAACTGAACTCTTGGACTTCTTCTGCCTTCGTTCCTGGAGTTGGTCCAACTGTTTCTGTCTATTTTGTTCCAGCTCTCTCTCCTTATCTTTGATTGTTGATCTCCTTTTCACCTTGTCATACATGGATGCATCTTGCCAAGCATCCCAATCAAAATCGTCGTCTGCCACCACTTTTTTGGCCACCTCAGCTGACTTGTGCTCTTCTATCTTATCCTCCTTTTTGTCCTTTTTCTTAGGTGTGACAGACTTTATAGGCTTATTTTCTTTGCTGGATTTCTTTTTCTCATTAGTTGACTTTGATGGCTTTTTCTTCTCATCTTCTGATTTGCTGATCTTAATCTCCTTTTTCACGGTCTTGTCGTTGTCAGTTTTACTTCTGTGTTCAGTTTTGGGTGTTTTCGACTTCTCTGCACTTTTTGAACCCTTACTTGTGTCACTGGTTGTAACATCCTCCGATACACTAGACGAACTACTGGACTTCTGTTTGTGGGATTTGTGCATTTTATCTGATGGTTTTGAAGACTCGTGGGACTTTTTCTTAGAATCCGAATGGCTCTCTTTTGATGACATTTTCCTATCACTATTTTCAGACTTTTTATCCTCACTCTTCTCATTAGGTTCCACTTGTTTGGCTTTTGACTCTGTTTGTTCAGTTTTGGGCTCTGTCTTTCTTTCTGTATTGTCTTTCCCATTTTCTGCCTTATTTTCTTCTTTCTTACCGGAAGTTTTACTTTCCTTTGACACTTTGTCCTTTGATTTTTCTGATGTCGAATGTTTTTCTTTTGTTTTCACTCTCGTTTCATCCCTATGCTTTGGTTTCCCCGATTTCTCATTTGTGGAATGTTTTCCTTTCGTTTTGTTGTCTTTGCACTGATCACTTGGTGCATTTGGGCAACTTCCAGTATCAGGATTAGTTGATTTCTCTCCATTTCTTTCACTATTCTCCGAATTATGTGAGCTATTACCCTTGTTTTCAGCATCAGTCGATTTCCCAGCCTTTGCATTACTCTCACTCGTAAATGCATTCTTCTGCTTCTCCTCAGAAACGTCTTTACTTTTTTCTGCGTTTGAGTTTTCACTTTTAGTGATTTTTTCATTGGATTTTGCATCTGTCTTTGTTTTGTTGCAATGTTTATCATTTGCTCCATCCTTTGTACTTTTATCAGATTTACTAGAGTCTTTTGATTTAACACTGGATCTGTCCTTGGATTTCTCTTTAGATTTTTCACTAGGAGGCTTCATTGATGAGCTGGATTTGCTGTCTTTACGATGTGCTGAAGGGTCAGATGGTTTTTTCACCTTTTCAGCATCTTTTTTATTTTCTGATGAGGAGGGCTTTTTCTCATTAGTTGACTTTGCATTTTTGTCATTTAACTCACTAGATTTTGTCTTGTCATCTGACGACTTGCTAGATCCCACCACTTTAGAGGATTTCTCCGTCTTCTTTTCTTCAGACTTTGAAGATTTGGCCTTCTTATCCTCCGATTTATTGTTTTTCTCACTTTCGGTTTTACTGGTATTGCTGGACGAGAGTAATCTAGTAGAACTTGAACTAGTGCCTTTGTCTCTCCCTCCATCTTTGTCCTTATCTTTTCTTTCATGATGGTTTTTATCCTTTTTTGTCGAGTCTCCTTCACATTTTTCTTTCTTTTTAGATTCCTTATTTTTATCCTTCTTTTGAGAATCTTTGGCTTTAGAACTGCTACTTGATTTCTCTAATTTTTCTGATAATTCAGAGCTGTGAGATTCTGTTTTGTGAATTTTCGGTTTCTTTGCCTGTGTTGTTTTTTCCAAGTCCAGCGATTCTGAATCGGAACTGTTATTGAGAGACTTGGGTTCGGTGACTGAATCTTTATTCTTCTCATTTTCAAGTTTGCTAGGTTCATCCGTCTCAGCTTTCCGTTTCCCAACAACCAATGTAGAATTTACACCCGTGATGTCCTCAGCACTTTCTGAATTTAGTTTCTTCGGAGACTCTTTATCACTCTTATCTTTATTTCCAGATGCATGTAAACTCACTGGTGACATATCTTTTACTTCTGCCTTTGTTAACACAACTGGAGGCGAGTTCTTTAGTTTGGACATTTCTTGTGTGTCATTATTTGTTTTTCCAGCTGAGCTCTCCGATTCTTCACATTCCATTTCTGTGGAATCATCCAAAAACCCTTTGTCAGTCTTTGCAAACTGATCTTCCTTTGACAAATCCATCTTTAATTCTTTAGAAAGGTCAGAGCTTTTACCCTCCTCCATAGAGCATTCTTTCTCCATTTTAGAGGTTTGCGAGTTGTCAGACTGGGCAAAGTCTGGGTTCGATTTCTGACTTCCAGTATCTTGTAATTTGACTTCAGACTTTGGAGACGGACACAATATATTAGAAACAGGAGACTGTCTTTTGTTTTCCAGTGAAGGTGAAAGTGTTTTATTGAGTTCTAATGATGAATTTTTTGGCGAGGATTTTTCATCAGTCTTGGGGAAATTGTCACTCATTTGCTTTTTAAACGCTGGTGTTATTAATGGTTTGTATGAAGTTTCTTCAGACACATGACCTGAGGCCATATCTTTACTGATTTGATCAGGAGAACTATTCTTGGACAATGATAATGAATCCATCTGCCATGACTTTACTGGAGTTTTGAGAGAATTGCTTTCTGCCTGCCACTGCCTATCGTTCATCATTGGCACAACTGCTGGGCTTGCACTGTAAACGTCCACAGTGATTGCCTCATCATGCCTGATGCTGGTTGATGATGTTGTCACTGTTAAAGTAGGAAATGGTGCAGCACCATTCCCTAGCCTTCCTGCTAACGACCCTGGTAATGTAGCCAGATGTGGCATTTGTGCTGGCATCTCTTTCACAGCTCCTTTGGTGCGAAGTGGCGTCATAGGTGATATATGCGCCTCATCAAAATGTGGCGTGGACTTTGGGGAAAAGTTCTCCTGTATCTTGTCCTGTAACCGCTTGGTATCCTGATCTATAATGCTGAATCTGGACGTGACCTTCTTGGCGACCTCGGTGTTCTCTCCAGGCTTGACTTCTGTCCCTGCTCCTGGCGTCGCCTCCTTTTTGTTAATCTTATATTTAGAATACAAGGCCGTCCTTGAGAGAGACGACACTAAGGGATCCGACTTTGCCACCACGGTGGAATTGGTTGGCAGAGAGCTGATTTCAGAGGTTAGTTTAGTACTACTTTGAGGTACTGGTACAGCATTTAGTTTTTCATCAAGTCTCCTAATCCGCTCTTCTAAAGAGATCTTATCCAATTCAAAACTGTCATTGTGGTCACTGTGTTCTGAACTCCCATCCGAATCAAATTCCCCCTTTTCTCCCATAGATTCCATGGGAGCCGCATCATTGTTTAAGTCTGACGGATTTTCTTCAGGAATATATTCCTGGTGAGGATTTTCTTGGGAATTAGTTGAATTCGATTCACTAGGTGATCTCTGTGGGGATGAAGTGTTTTTACTTCCACTGCTTGGAGAAGAAAACCTCGGAGACTCGGCTTTAGAATTAACTGGTGATTCATTGACATCTGGTGACGTCATTACATTTGCATCTAATTTGGCAAATTTTGGCAGAGGTAGGGAAACCGATTGACGCATTCTGTGAGGGTTCCTGGGATCCAGGTTTTCTGAGTTTGAAAAGTCTTCCTCGAGAGGAATCTTGGTGGGCTGATGCTCTTCTTTGTGCCGGTGTTTAGATCTGTGGCTATGAGATTTGTTTGTTGAATCTGATCTCTTATGCTGCTTACTCTCCTCCGAATGGGACATGGATAATCCATCACCAACCGACATATCCGTTTCATTAGGTCTATGCACTTCACTATAAGATTCATGAGGATAATATGTGCGACTTGAAGAGTCAGTGCTTGACAATCTTCTGAACACAGGATTTGAAGATAATTGGTCCATTCTAGAAACGTTTCGAAACTCATCCGTATCACTTCCAGCATGAGCCTCTTCTTCACCATGCTTTGATCTATAGGATCGGTTATTTTCCTCAGAATGTTCACTCTTTTTTCTCTTTTTCATAAATCCAATGTGTACATCCTTCGGAGACACTAAAGAAGTAAAATCCTCGTGGTCACTTCCTTCAACACTTGATCTGGTGCACGATTTATTCCTGTCCTTTTCTTCAAAACTGTGAATACTGTCCTGTTTTCTCACACTTGAACTTGAGTCTATTCCTCTATAATCATATTTGTTTGTAACACTCCCGAGTCCTGTCGGTAGTTGATGATGAGAATCACCCCACGCTCCCATTGGTTCTAGTCTCGCACGTTTTGGTGGAATTTTCCTCGGATCTTCAATGTCAAAAGCTTCTTCAATATCACTAGTGCTAGATTCTTTATCCAACTGCTTTAATTTTTCAAGTAAAAGAGCCTTCTCGTGCTGAAGGTTTGACAGTTCGCCGCCTTCATTCACTTGTCCAGGCTCTGATCCACTACTTGCCGAGCTGGGACTGCTTTCATTACGACCCTTGAGTTTTTCTGTAATGCGCGATTGAATGATCTGATACTTTTGATATAAATCCCTTTTAGAACTTTCAATACGGTCCACAGATGACTTGGACATTAATTGTCTGTTGGGTTTCCGAGGAGATTTCATATATTCCTGATTGAAACTTTCTTCATACGATCTCTTTCTTTCATACGGCTCCTTATGAAATACACCAGTAAATTTAGATCGACTCGATAACTCTGCTATATCCGCTTCACAAATGTTGAAATCATCCTCACTCCTTCTTTTGTTTTTGGAGTCACCAAACTTGGACTGACCCTCTTCCACAGGGCTGACGTCCCGTGAGAAGTCGCGAGCCTCGTCGTCCATCGGAGTAGGAGGAGTGTTGCGCCCCACAGCTTCCTTAGTTGAGGTAATTTGACCTCCGTGAGACGGGGATCTACTCCAGCTCCTGTTATACTGCACTTCCGGACTTCGCTCACGGACGACATATCTTTCTTTGCCGTAGTATTTCTCCTCCCCGCGAATTTTATCGTACTCGAATCCTTCGTAGGTTCTCTCACTGTGAGGACTTCCACTGCGATAGGACTCGGCGTACTTGTAGAAATCTTTTGACCGTTGATATGCAGGGTCGCTGTACACATCCTCCCCGTAGGGAGGAGGACTCTGGCTTCCATGCTGTCTCTCCCTCTGATAAGCTCTTAAATCCTGCTCAAAATCATCCGACTCCCCAGGATATCTATAGTCTTCATAAGATCTGAAATGAACAAAAATTTCGAAAATTTTATTTTTTTCACTGAAAATGTAAACAATAAGAGGAACCTTAATTATCATTCAATTTTGTTCTTTCTTAAAATCAAGGCAAAATCTTCAATACAAACATGCAGTATCACATTGGCAGCCTTATCAATTAACATTAGTTTTGTTATATAAGTTTGAATTGGACAGGTGAAAAAAAGGACCACTCCTTTTTCAGGAAGCGTTTGAAAACATGGCACATATGGAGAAATATTTCAGTAAAATCATTTATTACAATTAATTCCCTCTGCTTGATACATAACAGGTGAACTAAATATGCTATTAATTACATCATCATATTAATTACACCATCAATATTGTTTTTGTGGAAATTCAGGGGAAAAAAATAAATGTAAAATCAAGGACTGCAATTGCCAAATACGCGTCAGATGAATTTAATGATATTAATTACATCATCATATCTTTGAGATGAGCTTACAAGTTTTGAATACTATAATACATTTGGCTGCAAGTCTGAAAATATTTCAGTGATTCTACGTTAGTTAAATGTCAACATGTTTACATGGAATAATGTTAAGTCATATGTACATACATCATGATATTATATGGCACTTTGAAGAAAAAAGCCACATGTTTAAATTTCTTTTTTGTCACCTTTTAATGCATATTTTAAATCAGCATTTCTGAAAAAAGACATTTTTTCTTGTTTTCTCTCTAATTTAACACCAAGATTAAAACCCAGTGCAGGCTTATGCAGTTAAACACGCATATAGCGGACACGCTTACCCGGTATAATGAATTGATGCTTATAGTGAAGTGATGATTTTCATTCCCCATAGGTTTTAAACACATTGTGAAGCTAACGGATTTAACTGTATACAAGTTTCCATTAAAGAACAACAAAAAAAATCAATCTTGACAACAGGTTTAAAGCCAGGAAAGTCTTGCAAAGTAACCAGTTTCTAAGTATCAATCGAATGGACAGGTAAAAAGAATGGACAAGACGAGTAAAAATTTTATCTTAAAGAATATTCAGGTAATGAAAGAAGTGAATGGCTGAATCTACGAATAGCCAGTGGTAGTTGAGCAGAGTACCCCATTTTTACCTTGTTCTCTTGAATTCCTCGGGAAACTCCTCCTTGTAGCGGCTTGCCCCCCGCCCTGCCACTCTGGAAGACCTCTGAGGCCCTCGGAAGCCAGGACTGGTAAATTTCACAAAATTGGCAGATCGGTTGTCATAACTGCAATTTAATAACAACTGAATCAATTCTCTTTACCAAAATTATTTATATATTTAAATGGATCGAAGAAATTTTTAATAAAATTAACAGATTTTTTAAGGAAAGATAGTTTTATTCGTCATGTGAGAAATATGGCACTTTGAGGTTTTGATACTGATACACTTTGTATTAAATGTTAATAATCATATAAACAGCTTAAAGAACAACACGGTTGGGACCAATGTAAGACTATCATAGTGACTTTAGTTTTTTTTTACAGGTCAAGGCAGATACAGAATCCTGGTAGAAAAATGAAAGAAACTTCTGATCAAACAATTAAAAAAAAAATCACCAACTGAATTAGAATCGTGATAGAACAGTACCTTGCTTCCCACTGGCCCTCTGGAGTCTGTCGGTTGTACAGCCACCCCCTCCTCTCATCTGGACGGAGGCCAGGCTTCAGCTGGCCATTCTTTTCCATCTGCTCATAAAATTCCACTTGGCAGTCTCTGCTGGCAAAGTCAATCTAAAAACAGACCAGTAGACTTCAAACCTCTCCAGCTCATGTGATAATGACTTGGAGTGGAGTGTATTTATTTCATTAGCACCTCGTATCTAGTGAAGATTGTATTCGAATTTAGCCAGTACATGTACTGCAATCAATCTGATCATCTAGATCTTTTTTTCACTCTCAACAAAAGAAATCAGGAAAAAAAACCAGACTCTTATGATCAACTGATGATAAAACAAACATTTCAAAACCCAAAAGAAAACTGTCTCTATGTATATCAACTGAGTAATAGCAATTAAAACATCTATAAACAGGCAGTCATAGTACATGTAGATTGATTGAAGTGGGTGGAAACAAATTAGCTAACAGAATATAATGACGAAAGGTCTCTACTTGAAAGCAAAACATCTTTCCAGCATTCAATTTCCCTTGTGAAAACACTGTCGGCAAATAACATGAAGTTTGATTTATTACAAAAAAATAGCTAATTAAACTTACCATAATTTTCTTGTTGTTTAGTATTCTATTCCTCATTTCCACGAGAGCATACTGAGCTTGTTCAGCATTGGTGAAGTAGACCAAGGCCTTGCCCTTGATTCTGTCGATGATGCCGTGGGTCACCTGTCCGTAACGACCAAACTGACGACTCAGAAAGTTCTCCTGGACGGTCTGATCAACATTATCCAGCCACACGCAGTTGGTGGGCATGCTTTTTCCAAATCCCAACTATCAAAATAAAAATCATCCATGTTGAATTGAAAATAATTAAGGAGTTACGTACTATACACAAACCTTTATGAAAGCTGTGGTATGAACATGTCTTTAAACCTAAGAGTCAAGACTTCTATTAAAAAAAAAGACAAGTTAAATACAGCTGTTATACCTTGATGTGACACTCTCATGCCAGGATCTCTTCATCAGGTAAGTTGGTTCTTATAATAAAGGGTCAGAAGTGTGAATATACACATTGCCCCAACCCCTTCCTAGGATTTACTATGCCTACCTTGAGTTTCATGGAGCCCCACACTTCCCCCTCTATGATCTACTATGCCTACTTTGAGTTTAATGGAGCCCCACACTCCCCCCTCCTAGGATCTACTTTGCCTACCTTGAGTTTCATGGAGCCCCTCACTCTCCCCCACCCCCACCCCCCCCCACTCCTAGGATCAATTATGCCTACCTTGAGTTTCATGGAGCCCAACACTCCCCCCTCCTAGGATCTACTGTGCCTACCTTGAGTTTCATGGAGCCCCGCATTCCCCCCTCCTAGAATCTACTATGCCCACCTTGAGCTCATGGAGCCCAACACTCCCCCTCCTAGGATCTATTATGCCTACCTTGAGTTTCATGGAGCCTCACACTCCCCCCTCCTAGGATCTATTATGCCTACCTCGAGTTTCATTGAGCCCCACACTCACCCCTCCTAGGATCTACTATGCCTACCTTGAGTTTAATTGAGCCCCACACTCCCCCCTTCCTAGGATCTATTATGCCTACCTTGAGTTTCATGGAGCCCCACACTCCCCCCTCCTAGGATCTACTATGCCTACCTTGAGTTTAATTGAGCCCCACACTCCCCCCTCCTAGGATCTATTATGCCTACCTCGAGTTTCATTGAGCCCCACACTCCCCCCTCCTAGGATCTATTATGCCTACCTCGAGTTTAATTGAGCCCCACACTCCCCCCTCCTAGGATCTATTATGCCTACCTCGAGTTTCATTGAGCCCCACACTCACCCCTCCTAGGATCTACTATGCCTACCTTGAGTTTCATTGAGCCCCACACTCCCCCCTCCTAGGATCTATTATGCCTACCTCGAGTTTAATTGAGCCCCACACTCCCCCCTCCTAGGATCTATTATGCCTACCTCGAGTTTCATTGAGCCCCACACTCACCCCTCCTAGGATCTACTATGCCTACCTTGAGTTTCATTGAGCCCCACACTCCCCCCTCCTAGGATCTATTATGCCTACCTCGAGTTTAATTGAGCCCCACACTCCCCCCTCCTAGGATCTATTATGCCTACCTCGAGTTTCATTGAGCCCCACACTCACCCCTCCTAGGATCTACTATGCCTACCTTGAGTTTCATTGAGCCCCACACTCCCCCCTCCTAGATCTATTATGCATACCTTGAGTTTCATGGAGCCCCACACTTCTCCTTCCATCTCCTTCAGCACCTTCACCACACTCCGTATGTCTGTAAACTGCACAAATGCATATGCTGACACAGCTCCCTGCCTTTTCACATCAATGTCCTGTAAAAATGGGATACAAAAGAATTCTAAATTCTATATTTCCTTTAGTTTTAGGAATTTATTACACACAACTTGAGGCATGGCAGAAAGAGAATTATTATAATATAGTTTAGTTAGCAATAATGTTCATTATTTTTACAGTTTTACTTATGTCTATGCTATTCTTGAATTAATTCACGTAATCATGGTACACATACCAGTATATCCCCAAATTTTAGGAACCTCTCTCTCAGCTCCTGGTTTGATATATCCTTCTCCAAGTTGCCCACAAACAAAGTCCTGGTGGCCTTAGGGTGGTGTTCATCCAGTTCGGCTTCTGGGGGACGGAACTCATTGTCATCTACTTCTGTGAAGCAAGGACACAAATAAATGGATCAGTTCAAGCGAATTCTCATGAAAGTATTCCCTTTTGAGTAAGAATTAAATTGCATGGTAGATCAATCTCGTACTTAGTCTATGATGTCTACGAGAGACAATCAAGATCAACGTTCTATGTCGGTGAAAAAAATTGTGCAGCATTTCAAATAAGGCAAATTTCCTATAGACTTTGACAACTGACATGGCAGAATTGTGTGTGTTCTGCGTGGGATCATAATCTCGAATCACATGTTGATTAATTCTAAAACATTGCTGTAATACTAGGATGTGTTTTTGTCATCTCAAAAATTGAGGAAAAGCCTTGGAGACTCACTGAACAAACAGATAAAAACTTCAGTCAAATTATTCTGCTCCTCCAAGTATTGCAATGGATATTTGGCAATGTTTTAAGTCAGCCGCATGCAATCCATTAGAATCTAGAGTAATTCTAATGACTTTTCATCAAATACAAGTACACGTACATCAATGATCTGAGATCGCATCTAGCCACTAGCCAGGCCTATTCACTCACCTATGCCTTCATGCTGGCTCACTTTGATCTTGGAACCAAAGAAGATTTTATCCTGTGAGGCTGACATTGCCTTTGCTGCATCCTCAGGTCTAAAATGACATAAATTAATTCATTCACTGTTTTTCACCCTCCTCCTCCTCTTAATCTTAAGAGCAGTACGAAATAATGATTTTCAAATAATTCATTAACATGAGGAGCTTGACACTTTTCCATTGTTCTATATTATTTCTGTTATTGCAAGTCTTACTTTCTGAAGCTGACAATGGCATATCTCTCCTCTCCAACACCTGCTACTAAGACAGCATTGACTTTTCCGTACTTCTTATATTCGTGAAACAATCCATCTCTCAAGCTTGTATCTGCATGCAGGAAACAATAAACAATGATGAGAGTTTCCGAGCAAAATCTTTTGAGACAATTCTTGCAAATCATTCAGTCTTGCATTAGGTATAATACTTTAACTAATTAATATTGCAAAGAATACTGAAAAAATGGGCGGAGCACAAACCTGTAGATCTAATTGGTAGGTGGTTTATACAGATTCCGCGGGGCCGCTTGTCATCATCGTTGGCTCCAGTCTTGTCACTGTTGATGGACTCCTGGGATTCTGTGCGGTAGCTCTTAACCAATGACGTTGTTGTGGGCAAAGCATGAGATCGAGCGGTACTGCCCGGACTAGAACTTCCACTACTGAAAAACATTAAAAAAAAGTTTTTCATGAAAACAAACCAATTGTAAGACCAATCTACTCCAATAACTAAGCATTTTAACAAGCACATTTCTATGTTCATCTCTGGAAAGAGTGCCATATCATGTCATGATTCTAAAGCAGGGTCTGAAGTACTGTTGATTTTCTCACTTTGTGACAGTTTTGATCAGCCATTTGCTATATTCACCAGTGCAGTCAATTTGCTTGCATCAAACTTAAGCCCCTGCAACACCCACGCAGGTAGATGAAGAAATGCATTTGCGCACGATCATAAACATGTACAATTAAAAAAGATACCATCCCTTTTTTTGAACTTATTTCCATTTTACTTCATTCAATAAGTCGGCTAGAGTAAGAAAGAGAAAGAAGGATGGGGAGAGCGAAAGATTTTTCTGGTAAAAAAGGAAAGAAATAACTGACCTGGATCGCGAACCACAGCTGGATGAGGACCCACTAGAGCTGCTACTGCTGCTGGTGTGACTGCCTGATCGAGATACCCGCTTCTCTTTCTTGTTTTTACTACTGTTTCGACTTCCACTGTGCGAGGTTGAATGGGTCGGAGAGTGAGGAGGTTTGGGTTTCTCAAACTCATCTTGAGAGGACTGGTCTACTATTTTAGGTCTCCCATGGAAACCTCCCCTATAGAAACAAGTTCATATTAACGACAGAAATGTTTATGCTTAATAATGTAACGTTACTTACTTAACATCAAGTTGAAAGATCAGTTTAGACTAGACTATCTATTGTAGCAATCAGTTACATTCAAGAGATTGTAAATGAACTCACCTATTATCATATGATTTGAATGTTCCCCTTCCTGAGAACCTTTCCCTTGGTCTTCCCCTGCTGTACGTCTCATCGCCAAAGTTTCCAGAGTACCTGCTGTTTCCATAGTAGGATTCAAAGGATTCATTGTCTTCAGACCTGTTTAGTAAAGAGATTATTTTTGTTTATTCTTGCTTCGAAAAATGGATGACGCTTAAATTTGAAAACAAAACAATCAAGGCCCTTAAAGATAATGATCTAGCCAAATTGTATTGCCAAATTTCAAAGCCCCGGATTGCAAACTCTTCAATATGTAAATAAATCAAACTTAATTCAAATTGTAACAAAAATATTTGAAAAAAATTGAGACCTATGGACCATTTTGCTCAAATGTGAAACAATGTCCAACTCCGACCCATGTAGTGAACTTGCTTGTTAACACATACTACTACAATCCAATAAACCAACCTTGCAACAATTGGACTGTCTCCCTCAAATCTGGGAAATCACTGCAATTCTTAAAACTAGCTTTCCTTCAATACACATTCTTTAATAATAACATTTTTCACCCGACATTTGTCTAAAATTGGACTCACTCTATTGCATACGGCTCAGATGAGCTAATAACAACAATCTCTAGACATCAACATTCTTGACATGGCAACACAAATTTACAAATGACCAAAAATTAACAATTAAGCTACATCCATAACATTAAAAAAAAAATGGTTAATATAAATTTGAAAACAAGATATACACTGTAATTAACCCCTAGTCTATCCAGTGCTACAGTGTGTTGGGGTTTTCTGACAATTTTAACAAATGGATCACCTTAAGTTCACCAAGATACAGTGCTTTACCTTCCGCTGCATTACATTACAGCTTTATTTGTCCAAAACATGAAAATATAAAACAATGGTAATCATCTAAATAAATGCTCAACAATGACCAACTTACAACATGTAATGTTCTGACTTCACAGACACACAATTGTGTACTTAGTATAGTACCTGCATGGATCATAAATCTGATAACATCAGAGTGCAAGAAAATGCATTTGAGCTCAATTAATCGACTAAACAACAAAGTGTTTCCATAAAACTTTGAAATTCAAATAATAAGCAGAGCTCAAGATCTAACAGTCTCCATAGATAAAGGTTATTAAATTATATGTCTGCATGATCATTAGTTCTTCCAAAGAACAAAGACCCAGACAATGCTGGAGGAGAGGGAACAAACCCTCCAATTATTGATTTTCTATACAATTAACACTTCTTATCTCTGTTTATGAGGTAGAAATTTACTTTTAAGCCTGTAATGACAGTCAAAAATATTCAAAGACAGTGGAATGTTATTCTCAACAAGGTAAACAGGATATCTCGACTATTAATCATAAATTTACACAACATCTTACACATGGCAGGTTAATATTGAAAACATACTTCACTTTGCTGTCTATTCTATTTAGTCGTTTTTGGCAGAAAGGAGCTTCTTCTGCTAAATCAAGTACGTCCCTAAATGCCTTACTTACGTGTACAAGAATAGGTCCTTTCAGAAATTCGCTAATTGAAATCCATGCTAACTTGTTGAAAAATCTATTTTGCTAAATGATAAATATCGTTCACATTAGATGAAATATGTTTACAGTATCATCTCTAGAGATGTGTAAGGGAAAAAAATCACCATCACCAGTCCACCATCACCACCACCCCTGCCAATAAACCTATTCTGAATAAATGCCATGTGGATTTGATTTAACCTTGACCCTGGTTATATGACCTATGGTCATGATTAACAACAATACATGATTAACGACAATACAAGATATCTACAGGGGAGAATAGTACTGTGAAGTTTGAGAAAATATCTTGCACAACTTTCTATTACACACACCCCCCAAAAATGGAAAGGTGAAATCAAGGTCATTGGAAAGGTCAAGGTAACAACTGGCAATGTTTATTAAATTGTTCTCTCGGGTCAATATCATGTTTGAAGTCTATATTTGAAGTAGATGCAATACTTATAAACTGAATTAATCATAAAATAATGAATGAGGTTGAGGCCACTGGAAATGTCAAGGCCTGAACATTAACTGTTCAATTCCAGTCTCACCAGTACATGTACTATCTTTGATTTTGATGAAAATGTGTTTTGAATGGTATATTGCTCTATGAAACTGAACTAGAGGCAAACACTTTGTTTGCCTTGACTTATTCATTCTTTCAGATAAGTGTATGTATATATCATAACAAAATTGAAAAATACCCAGAAGCAATTGAAAAGCAAACATTTAATTACTGACCTCATGCTATTTAAATGCAAGCAAAATAAGGACAATGTACAAGTTATATGAAAGAAAAAATACTGGTACTAACTTTTATTTTTGTAATAATAAATGAAACTTTGTAGATTTTATAAAATCTCAAAGGAAATTTGGAGTTGAAAATTAATTTAATGCACAAAACCTTATTTTTTTTCTTCAAAATTTCCCTTTAGCTACATTGTCATTTTTTTCAGTGCATTTCTATTTAGTAATATCTTCATAATTGAGAAAATCTTAGTCAAAGCATGAAAAGTAGGTCACTGAAATAATTTTTGGAAGCTTATCTGCTCCTCCTCTCTTTTCACCCATGATTTGAATGATTAATAAAGCTAAATTTTGTATGTCATAAGAAGTGCCCTCTGGAGTGAATTGCCAATTGTAGTTCTTTTACTTAATTCGTCAGAAAGAGCCATTATGACCAACAAAAATCATTCAAAAACAACAATGGCTGCCCCTGTAGATATTATTTAAGGCACAACTCCAACAAAAATATAGATCAAATATTTTTAAATCTTTGGAGACATTCTGGCATAGAATCGTGACATAATATCCTTGAAACGTCCAACCCCATGTTGTTTAACATTTACAATTTCATATACACATGTAGTTAATTGTAGCATGTACACAATATTGTTTGTGATGACACCTTTGGCTGTTAAAGATGAAATTCAATCCTTTTATTAAACAGAAAAGGAGTTGATTAAAGTCACCTTTGGCTAGCCAAAATGAAAAAGTGAATGTAGAGCCCTCTCTCTTTATTGAGAGGTAGATAAATAAAAAAAATGAAAATAATTTAGAATAGAAATGCTGAATCAGTTTCCAGGAATGCTTAATAGAATTTAAACATGAATCCTTAAAAAGTGTTTATCTGACTGTCCCTGAACTCTTTTCTCTTATTATAAATTTTTTGCATATGCAACTTTTGATTAAATGTCATTTTTCATTCAGTTCAATTCTGATAAATAGCTGAAAATCAATTTCTACATCTGGTTGTCTTTGTCCAGCAAAGGATTAAGATATTGATCTGACAATACTTGGTCTACTATTGAAGTCTATAGTAGTTTTTCTCTTAAGCTGGCTCTCTTCTCAAAATCAATGGAGTTATCTATATATAGCTAATCCTTTCGATACCTGTGTAAAAAGTTTCGTGTCTGCCTAGCACTTAGAATAACAATTTCTCCCCCAAGTTTTTGCTTGAAAGAAGAGTTCTGATTGGTTAACAAGCAGTGTGTGAATTTCCATCTACCCTGCCGAGGCCGGGAATAAATAAAGGGACATCACATAGCAATGTGTATAGACACAAATTTCCTTATTCAAGTCACTAAATGTAGTAAATGATTAATACAATATGGTAACATTGGAAAGAAATTCAATATTCAGATCCAATCAAGGCTGCAGGGATACCACTGGTTGTATTCCATACACACATGTAGCCTCCAGGGCGCACAGTATCAAAGCTGAAATACATATAAACTGTTCTACCTCTTTGTGATTTCATTTTGCGTGGTTACTTCTGGTGTTAATGTATTCATTTAAAAGAAAAGTGACAGTATAGCTCTACAGGAAAAAATCAAGATTGACAGAATATAGAACAACAATACTGAACATGCAGAAAATGCTAATTTACCCATAATGTTGTCCACATAAACATGCTCTTATAATATCGCCTCTCCCAAGTCCTATATTTAACATGGTATAGAGCATTAAAAAATATCACAAACCAATAAATCACATATTGCCTTTTACTGTATTGCTATTGATTTTATTTGCTTAATACACAGTCCATTGCAATGGTGATTATCATTTTCTTGCAATGTGAAAATAATGAACAGATTGAATTGAGCAAAACTGGTAATAAATGTATACTTGTTCATGTACAACATGTACATTGAATATGTAATTTTTTAATTATCTCCTCTACTATTCCCAGTAAGCAACAGTTCTGCATTCACCAAGCTGGGTGATAATTAGGTCAAGGTTACATAGGCAACATAGGATACATACCTAAATTGATTTAGGGGGCCAAAATTGAGTGATATATGTATTCGAATATTCATGTTGTTAAGGAAGTCGGCTAGTTATTTAATTTTGATTGGGACAGTTTGTTAAGAAATATTGATATAGATAGAAGAACTGCATATATTTTAAACATAACATCAATTAACGTACATGTTTAATTGTTTAAATTTTTTATAATGAAAACTGTGGGGGGAAAAACCCTGCCAGTTTCAAACCCATATTACTTGCAGATCACTAGCAAAAGAGCTAGCCTGATAAACAAATAGACTGATGGAGATGATTGTGTTGATTTTATTGATTATTGATTATTTATTTTGATATCATTTTCAACGATGTGTTATTTCGCATGGCAAATAGTTTCTTAGCTCTATTTGGATAATTATGCACATTTTTTTCTAATATGAATTTTCGGGCTTTTCTGACAAGAATTCTGAGCTATACTGTAGAACAAAAAAAAACATATGAATCACGTTATGTAATATTCAAAGAGAATAAATGCAATCAAACTCTATGATGCATTACGTATCAGTAATCGAAACAATTCTGGACAAGTGCATCAAAACAATTTTTAACAAACAAATTGTCTTTAGATTGGATAGTCTGTCCCTGAATCCAAACACTAACGCTGTAATCGAACCTTGGCGTAGGAATACATACAACTATACAAAAATATCTAAATTGTTCATACCATTTAAACTTTGACTATTTTTAAGGTATTTATAAATAAATTTCCTTGAAAAGCAATGCTTCTAAATACATTACATCGAATTTATCGATTATCTTCAAGTACTAATTAAGTCTTGTCAGCAGTGATGATTTGTGCTTAGGTCCAAACACTGTTTCACTTCCGCTTTGCCAGAGTAACTGCATACGAGAGTTGATTAAAATGAACTCCCAAAAATAACCGTAAACACATGCAATATTCTGATACTGGTCACCCCTTCATCGTTTAATTCTTTTAATTCACATGTTATCAAACTCTTTAACTTAAAACTTACAATACCTGAGGTAAATAAACTCCTTGGACATAGAAACTGTGAGGGGGAATACCATTGTTATATCCAACACTCTATATAAACTAATCCTTTGTCATATATCCTTTGCAAATATATTACATCAACAAACGATCAATTAATCCATTCTCACTCCAACAAAAGATTAATTAATCCATTCTCACTCAGGAAAGGGTTAAATCCAGGCTGAATTTGATATTCCACTGGATTTCAATAAAAAAAAAAAAAAATAATAATAGTAATTATTCCATCAATCGAAAAATAATAAATAAACACATCCAAACGTCGGAGAGGTATAAATCTACGGCTTCGTTATTCCATTTCATAATCAATGGGAAGAGGAGGTCTGTAGAGTAATCCTTCACAAAAAACAGCATTCTCATCACAACACTCAGAAAATAATCCATAAAAAATAGAGAAACACAACACGAAACATTGATAATTCATTATTTCCTGTTTTAAAAATACGGTGTGTTAATACATCCATGTGCTATGCATATTTTATAAATCTAAGTAAATCAACTTTAACCATCAACACAAAAAAAAAAAAAAAAAATAAATTCCCATATTCGGAGCTAGTTCGGGTCTGAAAATGTGAAGCAACTACAAACAAGTAACAAAACTAGGTCTTACTCATTCACAATAACAACAACGATACAGCACTGCAAATCTGCACAAAAAATTTGACAATAATAAGCTTGCATGTTAATTTTATTAATAAATTAAAACAACTCAAATACTACGGTAAAATTCCTACCCCTTGCTTCTACTGAACGATCTGTTGTATGACCCGAGTCTTGGCTCTACGGTTCTGGTAACGGCACTTCCTGTTGCCGAGCCCTCGCAGTACTCCGTTGACAGTAGATTCCCTTCTATTCGGTTCTCCGTCCCATGGGCTTTGGATGCCGATTTAATGTCTCCAAATGCAACAATTGCCGAGGACCCTTCTTCATTTTCTTTGTGATGTATTTTCACACTTTGTATTTTACCATATCTAAAATAAAGTCAAAATTTCCATTAAAAGTATGTTCTGCCCAACATTTTCATCATGTTTTTGATAACAAGAGGGATATTTATGTTTTTAATTATTTGTCTTATCTAAATAATTCAATATCGTGAATATTCATGATTATTGTTTCAGATTATTTACCGGTAAGCAACACAACAAATTAACTCTTTCTTAATAATGTAACACGCAAGAACCAGTTATCATATGATAGTTTCCAGCCCATTTTAACTCCAGATTAGCTATACACAATACAGAACGATAGTGCACAGTACAACTGCAAGTTTATTAGCAGTTGTACTGTGCATTATTGTTCTGTTATTGTCCATATTCTGACCAAGAAACAAGAAGTACCTGACTCAAATATTTTTGTTAAAATTTTGTTCTTATTCAGTTTTTTTTTCTTCAAATGCAGATCAGGTCT